>OX453247.1:24446634-24675893 GCA_949709985.1 Luffia ferchaultella
CTTCGCTTGGTACCCAAAACACATACTAATGCTTAGTTTGGGGCCTAGACGTCGTTGTCATGTATACGTTTAATATGAAGTTACATATTTAACTAATAAAAGTATATACTATTGTCATATATGTACTTTCGCTACTTTATAGGTAGTTCATTGATTTTTTTTCAGGAAAAATAATGGCAACGAGAATCAATAAAAGCTTTGATGGGGGTTTGGACTGCCTCATCAGAATTGAAATTTTTTCCCTTGCAAGAAATTGTCCGAATTCCGGAAATAATGATAATCTGTTAAGCAAGGTCCAAGGAGTATGGTGGGTGTCGGAGAGATTCCAATCGCAGTTCCTCTAATTTAGCAACCGTCTGTTGTGCATTGTATGGTCTAGCGTTGTCTTGAAGCGACAATGGGTTACAGCAAATTGACCAGTCTCGCTTATTTATCGACTAGCTTTTCCATCATGATTTACAATTTGTTGACAATACAATCAGTAATCGTCTGGCTAGATCTTAGGAAGTTGTAGTGGATGACACCTGCACTGGTCCACCAGACACTCACTAGTACTTTTTTCGAGTCAAATTTCGCTTGGTACAGGATTTGGCCGGTTCTCCTAAATTAAACCATTGTGACGAACGTTACTGATTAATGTACACGATCCATTTTTCATCACAATAGTAACGATACGATTCAAAAGTTTCTCGTTATTTTGACAGTTGAGTAATGTAACGCAATACTCCACATCTGCTTTTTGGTGTGGTTCGTTCAATTCATGCGATACCCATTTTTAAGCTTTTTCACTTTTCCAATTTGTTTCCAGTGAATTAAAATTGTTCTATCTCACACCGAGGTTTCCCACTAACTTTCACGAATCACTTTTAATTTTTTAATGTCAACTAGGGTCTCCGGCCGCCCACGGGGTTTGTTCTGTAGGTCAAAATTTCCAGAACGAAAACGTTGGAATCAAAAGGTACCCTATTTTTTTTTGTAGCTTCCCTATCATTCTATAAGTCGTATATAATTTGGTATTTTTTATTTTCCATATTATGAACGGAACGATGGCAAATAAAAATCAAATGGCGTGAAAACAAATAAATCACTAAATTCGCAACACAAGCTTGAATTTGAAAAATAGAATTGAATTTAGAATTCCTAATCAAAGCCAGTTTTGAGATCAAAGTAATAATAATAATATCTGGGACAGCCCGCACAGCGCCATCTAGTCGCAAAGTAAGCAAGTATTATGCTTGTATTATGGGGTAGGTACTAGACAAGTGATATACATACTTAAATATTCTTTTTTTTAATAATGAATACATATATAGATACTTGTACACCCAGACACGGAACAAATAGACATGTTCATGCACACATATATCTGTCGCGGGCGGGAATCGAACTCGCGACCTTCGGCTTCGCAGTTAGGGTCACTAACCACTCAGCCAACAGTCGAAGTCGAAGTGGCCAGTTCGACAAAGCGTCAATTTCATATGTGAGGACCTAATATTATATTTTTGTGAACTTGTACTTAAGCATCTAAATTTTTTTAAATGTATGCGCTGCAACATAAAAATCATAAAATATATTTATGCTCTTGCGAGCTCTAGCCATACCCCTGAATTCGTTTCCAGAACGCTTTGCACCACCGGGGCGGCGGCGGCGGCGCCCCATATAGAGTACGCATAGCATCTTTTGAAACTCGGTCTCAGATATATTTTCTGTGCACATCTTATGTTAGGTTTGGAGTTTCTCATTAATCTTCAAGCCAAGCTATCAAATGTTTTAAATAATTCACAAGTGACAAATAGTTTTATCATACTCATATTAATTCTCAATAATTTATGAACAATTGTAGAGATACCGCACTTCTAAATCCTGCTTTGTTAATATGACAATATCCTGTCGGTTTGATATAAAGCTAATGGTAATGAGCGCACTTTCTGATTTTTGTTTTTTATAGAAATATGTTAATTTATTCAGAAAAAGTTATAAAGTGATAAGATACAAGTTTTTAAAATTAATCATGCAATGACGTAATTTGGTTACATTACTATGAACTAACATGGATCGATTCCACGTAGCGCGCACCGAGTAACCTCACGAGCGGGTAGTAAATACACAAACTTTAATATGTTATATCTCCGGTAATAATCGCTATTTTAATGGTATTTTTCCAATAATCATAGAGAGTAGTATTCAGTTCGTTATTCTTTAACGTGTGAAATAGCGTTTGATTTATAATTTTGTTGAAACAGACGCGCTCATTGTTAAAATCACTTATATACGAATGGTTGTAAGATTTAGTTCCCCGAAAATATTTTCTTGCCCCACAGAGTTCGTAATTTTTATGTGCTTTGTCCTACATATTTATGTGTGTAGTTAGATCTGTCACAACTTTTTTCCTATTTTACGAACTTTACTTAATTCAACTATATTTCGTTTCAAGGGTCCCAATGTTAGTTCGAGAGCGTATGAAGAAACTGTTTTTTTATGAATCGATTCTACTTTGAATTTTGATGCAAACTGCAACTGAACTGAACTCACCCTATATATCTGAGATAACCTGTATATGCGAGTGGCTTGTGTACATGTCCATGTAAATGTAAGCATGTTTATTATATGTTTAAAACCAAATTTCTGAACCCATCATTTTGTAATATTTTCGCCAATTCGTGCAATCGCTTACTACAGTTAGTATTTTTTCTGACAGCATTAGAAATAAGAATTCGAGGTAATAAACGCAGTACCATAACACTCACCCTAAATAATAAATGAGACGTTGTTTTTACGAAGAGGCCAAACGGTGTTTGTTACTAATACAAAAACATTTTTTGCCAATTATTTAATTAGATTAAGGTAGTTGACAATTAACTGAAAAATAATACGAGCTACTTTTGTTTGTGTGGCCGTGCCGCTGCTGTCCACCCCGCGCCTTGCACCGTTTCTCGCTCGGTACGTACTTAACCTGCCCCTCTTCTCGCTTACATCGCTTATTTCGCTTGATTTTATTTTGCACCTTATAGTTTAGTAATATTCGTAGAGTCAGAATCCTATTCCCAAATTACGAATTTTTCCAGATTCGAAAGTATTTTGTCGTTGAAGAAAAGAGTCACAATGGCTACCGCGCCCTCGCCCCGCCAGGTGGGCGACATCTCTGATATACGAGACAAAATAAAGCGAGTTAATGATGCCCTGAAAGACCCAAAGGAAAGCGGAAGTCAGGAATCGAGCGAACTAAAGTCAGGCTTGCGAGACGACGCGGCCGTCGCGCGTTTAATGCATGTACCGTATACGCCGCTCGAATGGCCCATGCAGTACACACCTCATGCACTGGGATACAGTGGTCTTCGTCTAATTTTGGCACCCGTAGCTTTTATGGGCGGACTGAGTTCCGATAATCATCTCAACTCCTTACAGCCGGGTTCAACGTCAACGCTTAGGGACACACCGACGGTGCCGTTCCAAGTGCCGTGGCCGCTGGCTCCATTCTTCCCGGTGCTCGTAAAAGATCCTCTGTTGACATTCCTCCACGGCGGTGGCTGGAATGATATCATAGAATACGGCCAGGCGGCTGACGTGTGCGGCAACCGCGGGATTCGAGTTGCTGATTCGGCCTCGCGGATCCACGAAGAGACTGTGATCCCCGCCAGGCGAAGTTCGTCGTTGCGGGGGCCTGCTCATTCTTCGAGGTGGAGTCGCACTCTCTCTCGCCGGGCTGCATCCACGGTGACACCACTTCGAAACGCGCTCTCCAGTAAAACTCTCAAGAAAGCAAAGAAATTCAATAAAATTAAAAACATAAAGAGGAAACCTGTCAATCAAGATGAAGAAGAGGATGAGAAAATGCAAAGCGTGACAAACAATGGTGCTACTGACGGCGACTTACGATTTCCGTTTGGGGACTTTGACTGGTTCGGTAACAAGAAGCCGGTCGCACCGAGTCCCGGCTTCTTCATTAACCGATTGAAAGTGCATCGTGGTGGCGTTGCCATTGCGGGTCCCGGGGGAGTTGCGACTGCCGGTCGCGGTGGCACCGCCGTCGTAGGGCCCGGTGGACTAGCATACATGAAGCCGGGTGGACTGGCGGTAGCTGGCCCGCATGCACGCATAATGGCGCTAGATGCAGACGCTGACTTGGACGCGCTAGTTGAGCGCGTGCGTGCGCGACTTGAAGCAGGCGATAAATCGGGTGCCGCCGACCCGGAAGCAGAGCTTGTGGCGACCGGTCCTGCTGTATACTACCACGATGACCAAGCGCCAGCCGCCTGACTGCTCTGCCTACCATATTCATTTTAGTATCCGTGGCGTTCTTTCGATAGATATTACCACCTGCGCGGGCCAGGCGCAGCCGTCCTACTGGAGCCACTGGCGCATGCTTCAGTCGGCGCCGGAGGTGTGGCGTTGGCGCGGCCCTTGACGACGTTGTGGACGGCCAACGGCACTATCGTAGAGCATCGGCCCTTGGCCACAGCAGTGGCGGGGCCAGGCGGGCTCGCCCACGCGCTCTCCACACTCCTCGTGTATGAAGTCACGGTGACATAACGCGCTCTCGGAGCACATTTTTGACCTGTTTCACTTGAAAACGTTCTCCTAGTGATGCGCAGTCGATCACTATGTAAGACTTAATGTATTAAATTGTTTGTTTATATTTTTGTGTTATTTATTTCTTTTTGAATTCTAATTACAACTGTTAAAATGTGGAAGCATGCATGCATGCAAGCATGCATGGAAGATAGGCTAATAATAATAATAATAAATAACATGTACATGACAATAACGTCTAGGCCCCAAACTAAGCATTAGCTTGTGTTTTGGGTACCAAGCGAAAACACCACATACATATAACAACGAAGACCCGGTACCAGTATCAATATTCATCATATAAATACTGACCCGACCTAGGATTCGAACCTCCTCCAGCTTCGTAGGCAGGGCCGCTACCCCCTAGGCTAAACGGTCGTCAGGATGTTTTTTTATGGATTAAATTAGTATGGGCGATGATTTTATATAATAAAGTTTACGATAAAACTGTATTGTCTGACAACGTCGATACGAACGCCAATGCGTCGTGCGAGCAGGTCGGCAGTGACGTACCTGCCATACTATGGCGGCGCTAAGGGACAATTTCTGGCCGTGACCCGCGACCACGCCGGCGCCGTCCTCGACCAACGCATTGTGCCGGCCGGTAGTGTACCGAACGGCAGTGCGTTAGCAGCGGCGGGAGATGACGAAGTAGAGCGTGCGGTGCGGATGCTGCATGAGCTGTCAAACAAGGTGTTGGCGCAGGGAGAGCGACCTGAACGCGCGGCAGGACTCCGGGCCCTCGCCACCGCTTCCATTGATCTGCTGCGGCTACTCTGGCATACGGGTGCAACCGACGCTGACGTGCCG
This sequence comes from Luffia ferchaultella, assembly GCA_949709985.1. NCBI lineage: Eukaryota > Metazoa > Arthropoda > Insecta > Lepidoptera > Psychidae > Luffia > Luffia ferchaultella. The sequence goes on from OX453247.1 coordinate 24,452,014, forward strand.
CGTTACAGCGAAAACGACGTGAGTGGCACGCCGCTAATTCTTTGTTCTGGCGGCTTATCGCAAGCTGAACTACTGTTATTTTCATCAGGTGGGCGAAGAGAGCGATGGACAAGGTGTAGATGTCGGAGTAGGCGCGGGCGTGGACTCACCATTGGCCGTCGGCGACTTTCTCGGGAACACGCTCATTGCCGATGCCAAACCTATAGGTAGGTTGTGCACCTTCTAGGTGGAAAAGGAAATCGAAGAACACTCACAAAATGGAAGTTTTGTGCAGGTTTGGCCGTGGTGGGTGAAAGCGGTCTGGCGGCGGCCCGGCCGTCGGGCACGGCCGTAGCAGCGAGCGGCGTGGCGTTGGCACGGCCTGTGGCTACCGCTATTGCAGGCCTGGACCCTGCCGCGTTGGGCATCACCTTCCAAGTAAACCATCGCCGCCACTAGTACTTCCATCGCACGTTGGCTGTTCTTGTATGCCGTAGAAGCATCATCGTTTACAGCTTTCCACGAAAATATTGTCATTGTCAAATGTCACACTATTTGTTCATGTCGTTTAAACGTGCTTTAGTAATTAATTTTTGATTTCGTTTTGTAACTTAGTAATTTATTTAATGTTTAAGATTGATTGTATTAATCATCGTATTGCGTTATGTGCGTATTTGTGTGTATGAAACATGTATTAAAGTACAAAAGTAGATATTGCTCACGTTAATGAATAGAATGCGTCACTAGCCGTTTTCTCAGTCTGTGGCTCGCTCAGAAATAAATAAACAAAAAGCCTTGATACCCTGTTCATTACACAGGGTTAAATTGTATTTTGTTTCTTTTTTGTGTTTCAACGTTTCTTACCTAATCATAATTTAGAAAACAACAAATTAGCGCTTCAGAAACTCAACAAATGGTCTTGTCAAAAATACCATCTCAAACATCATCTCAGCCACAGGAAGTCCACTGCTAGACATAGGCTTGGTTCTTGAAACCAAATGCTGAAATCTTGTCTAGAGATATGACCGGAAAAGCTTCTCTTTTGGAACATTTTAGAGATTGCGTTGTCAAACCAGGAAGCATTACAGTTTCCCCTTGTATATCCACCCTTTAACTGACAGAAAATGACCAAAAAAGTCTATATATAGTAATTATGAATAACTTTATTATTGGGTATTATTTATTGTATTATTATTTATTAGTAATTATTATTATTTATTCAAAGTAATGTTACTTTCCTTTTTATAATGTTATAGATGCTGTTATAGTCTTTACACATAACTAGGCTTTCTAGTCTAATATAATCCTCGTAGGTCTAGCAGTAAGTCATTTCGTATTTCAAGTTAATAGCCTCAACTAAAATAAAGACGAAAAAAAATCCTATAATTTTTTTAGGTTTCCGTAGTAAAAGGATACCAACAGGAACCCTATTACTAAAGCTCCGGTGTGTGTCCGACCGTCCGTCCGTCCGTCCGTCTGTTTGTCACAAGGCAGTATTGTTGGAACCGTAATAGGCAGACACTTGAAATTTTTCATGTATTGTGTACCGCCATAACAACAAAATAATAAAAAAGTGTGTGCGTGTAACCTTTACGCGCGATTGAAGTAAAACTTTGAAGTTTTTTTTGTACGTTTTATAATAACAAATATGAGATGATTCTTCGCTACTATCCCAGTCTGATAATTCTTGTAAAAGTTCGAAGTCAGAATCGCTTTCGCTAGACGTAGACATTTTCACACTAAATTACAACTAAATTAAATAGATATTGGTTTCAAAATATTAGGATAAAAGTAATTTAGCGAATTTTTCTTTGATGATAGCAGACGATCGATCGATAGGTAAACCATCACATTTGACAGATAAGCCGCATGTTTATCCTCAGTAATAAATTATATCCTTCAACAGCTGTCAGAAGTGTATTGGGACGCACGAAATGTCATTTTCATACAAAAATCTAACTCTGGTAAGCTATCGACCCTCCCGGGGCCTCCCGTCGATAGATGGCGTGCGACGATAGATATGTCTATCCGTCGATAGGTTATTGAGACGACAAAACTATACAATGGATAGAATTTCTTACCCTGGTATGGTTAGACCGTCAATAGATAGGTAATTGGGTTTGGCTGTTAGAGATTTTTAAAAAACCTTGCAATTTAAAATTTTTTTTTAAAACTGTTGAATTTTTATTCACTTTGCTATTCACAATTGATCCGTTTGAAAATTTGGAAATAAATAATCCTAATTGATTATGATATTTGCCACTAGCTGGCGTATAAGTCAAGAAGCGTGGAGTATATGACATATACGACCAATCCAAATTATTATTTTTTAAATTGCAAAGTTTTTTAAAAATCTCTAACAGCCAAACCCAATTACCTATCTATCGACGGTCTAATCATACTAGGGTAAGAAATTCTATCCATTGTATAGTTTTGTCGTCTCAATAACCTATCGACGGATAGACATATCTACCGTCGCACGCCATCTATTTTTAAATAGCGAAAACTACACAGACTATAGTAAGCGTCACTTCCGTCAGAATAAGCGTTATTTCCGTCAGAAAAAAAAATCTGAGTTACTCCCTAGTCGCGCCTAAAGAAGTTTTACTTCAATAAAATAAAGTTAAAGGTAGATATAATAAATGTATTTTTTTTGACGTTTTTGGTAGTGGGATAGTGGTGCAGTAGTGGTGGTGGGGTCATTGCTTACACTTGAAATTTTCGTAAAGTATGTGTTATTTTTGACTGTAGAACCCTATACAGCGTTTTATTCGACAGGCACTTCGCCAGGTTTGGAATATATTTTATTTATTGAGAAACAAACAGTTATTATGTTTCGTATCTTAAAGCATTTAATTAGTACGTTTTGTCTCCAAATGCGAAGCACAAAATATTGAAACTAGACAAAAATGGTATATTAATTATTGCAATTCATAAATAAGACATAGCTTTATATATTAAAGATTTCCATCTAGACCATATACGTCGGTGATCTAGCAATGTTAAATCAAACGTATCAACACCTGTCAGTTTGTAACATGGAACTTGAAAACGAATTAAAAAGATAAAAGTAACAAGGACGTTAGTGGGTGCCATATTGTCTCTTTCTGATTAGGGTGACAAAGTTGTAGGATAAATAAGACCATAACAGGAACTTTTTAATTTTCGACTAAGATCGAACAAAATTCTCTAAGCCTATCTTAACCCGTGACACTGAAGTAAACTTTTTTTACATGAGTATAAAGATTTCTGTATGTCCGTGTCAATAACCTATGTCGTAATTTAGTAAATTAGAATCTTTAATTCGAACATTTGTCAAAATTGGTTTAGCAGGTTTCAAATTAAAATGCTACAAACATACATCAGTATAATTATGGAGTAAAAAAAACATACATGAATGATGGGAATCAATTTACATTCATTATTAACAAGTAATTTTAATATTTAATATAAGGGATCATAAATCACGAACGTAAGCACTGAACATGAGTCTCGCGTGGCCACCGTGTAGTACAGCTCGCGATAGCATCAAAAATACTGGTTGGATTTGTACGAAATACTGTTCAATCATCAAATTTACCTAAAAATAATAATAAAATAAACGGCAGTAGCCCGACTCTTATCCACCTCGATAGAAAAGTAGAAGCAAGCAAACAGAAGTTCAAGAGAGCTAGTCACTAAAAGCGGGCAACCCGCAGAAAATATGATCAATTGACGGAGGCTTCTCACCTCCAAAATAAATTGTGAAGCAGTTAGTAACTCTAAAAATCAAAGCTTCAAATATCGATATATCAATCATCTTAGTAAATTAGCTGCATGCTCCCTTTATGTATAATACCCTTTTGAAAACAAATCTCTTATTGATTACAGAAATAAAGCTACCTAGAATGTGATTCATAATTGGATGGCTGACCGCCTTTATTTACAAAATAGTTAAATCCCACAAAAGTAAAGATCCAAGCGCGAAAAGTTGCGTAGGTACTTTTGTACGCCGAAGCCCTCAGAACTATCACTCAGAAAATATCCGTTGAAATGATCCCAATGAGCCTAAACACGTTATTAAAATACAAATCTCCTATTGATTACAGAAATAAAGCTACCCAGAATGTGATTCATAATTGGATGGCTGACCGCCTTTATTTACAAAATAGTTAAATCCCACAAAAGTAAAGCTCCAAGCGCTACAACTTGCGTAGGTACTTTTGCACGCCGAAGCCCTTAGAACCATCACTTAAGAAATATCTCGTTGAAACGATCCCAATGAGCCTAAACACGTTATTAAAAAGGTCAAGGAAAAACGTTTCTTTTTAAAACGATACATAGGTTTCCATCTTTCATATTCATTGAAATATCTGGCAACCTATTATTACGGCCACATCATAGGCAAAAGAGGGCAAAAGGCAACTACCAAAGTATTATTATTAACTAATCTAAACATTATGGACACCTTAGTATTATGACGTCAAAAACTTCAACTTTGACAAATGTCAAAATTCCCCAAATTCTCGTTTCAGTTGCCAGCATAAAACCATAAATTAAGACTTTCGTTTTAAATATTAATAAAAATTTTAACAAATATGAAATATAACATAATAAGTTCTAAAAATACTATTATCATCCGCATACCAAGATATATTAAAAACCAGAAGTCACAAAAAATAGAGTGTAAAATAGTGTACTACTATCTATTTCTGTAAAATATATTTATATTTATAATTTAGATCTAAAAAAAATAAGTTACCTAGAAAAAAAAAACTACAGATTTCGCTCTTCTCGCAATTATCGGAGGACATTGAACAAAATTGTACGACAAAAAATTTTCAAAGAAAGTTATGGACCAATTTTCGATGTGCTACCATACTTAGCCACGCAAGCTCTTGCATTTTTTGACGCTAGTGTTTTCGTCTACCTTTATAACTTCTTGAAATAAGGCCGAATCTTACTTTCTAGGGTAGCTAATCTGATAATCATTAAATGAAAAGGGCACATGCTCGAGTCAGGGTTTTCGACCGTTTTTAAAATTTTATTTTTCAAACTTGTAGACAATCTACCAGTCTCGGAAGGTTTTTTATTTTTTCGATATTAATTCTTCCGTTTTTGAAACAATCAACTTTTTGTCCGAAAAATAAGAAAATCTCGACTTTTTCACCATTTTCGATTTTCCGATAAAGTTACGAACCGATTTTAGAAAATTTAGTATCTTACAATGCTCCGAAAGCTCTTGAATTTTTTGCCATCAATGTCTTTTGTCTATCATCATAAATATTGGAAATATAGGCAAATTTATTAGACTTCTACACGAAAACGATCTAATAAACATATTCATTGTTACAAAAAGTTTTTATAAAAATAATGATTAAGTATGCGTCATCGTTTATTCTGACAAGCGGAAATATGTACTATATATTTATGTAATATGTATTTGATATTGTGAACAAGATGAAAATAAATCAAAGTTACCAGCCGATTCTGTTATCTTTTATTGCAATAATTACTATACTTACTCGAGATTGAACGAAATCTGTACCTACGTTATGGAAAAAAATTGACTTCATTTTCGGTTTCAACACACTAAAAAACATTAACAGTAGATGATATTATCAAATCAAAATTCGAAAAAAAAAATTTTTTGTAGACCTGTGTTATATTAATATTTTGCTAATAGCTTGTGAACCTGCGTTGATGCTTTTTAGGTTCGTTCCTTTTTCATTTATTATTGATTCTTGCTTAGTCAAGGGCTACTATAACTTTGCGTTAACGGATACCCAAATAAAGCTAAATTACGGTACCTAAATAATGTTTAAAAAGAAAAGAAAATAGATAGAAATAAAACTGCAAAAGAAAACAGAAATAAAGTTGTTTAGTAAAAACTCCGCAAAAACAAAGAATCGACTTTTTTGATTTGCTACAGCTTTAAATTAAAAGAACTGATTTCGATAATTCTTTCACAGTACCTATCTACCTTAAGTTATAACATAGTGACTAAACACAAAAATTATCAAAATCGATTCAGAACTTTCAGAAATATTAACGGCCAAACGTGTATAAAGTCCTATTGAATTAAGTCCAAACATTTTAAAAAGTTATATTAGAACGCGATGTGAGCAATCATGGCATTGCTTCGCAATGCTATTATGTAACCTTTATAGGCCACTAATTACCAACCCTAAAAAAAGTGTTCATCAATTGTCGAGCAATGGATGACCCCCATAATAAAAAAACGAGAAATGTGAAGAGGAAAAAATATGCGTCTCTGACTTTTCCTCCGCTCGGCGACTGTGTACAACCACCGGCGTGAAATAGCAGCTGGGATATGGAACGGCCAAAGTGGCGTATTAGACCAGCTGATTTCGATAATTCTTTCACTGTATCTACCCTATGTCGAAAAATAGTGACCAAACACAAAAATCATCAAAATGGATTCAGAACTTTCAGAAGAAGTATTATTAGAACGCGACGTGAGATCATTGCATTGCGAAGCAATGCCAATGCCATTACCTAACTTTTGTAGGCCACTAATTACCTACCCTAAGAAAAATGTTCAACAGTCGAGCAATGGATAAACCCCATAATAAAAAACGAGAAATATGAAGAGGAAAAAACAATTCATTAGCGAAAATTATAGGTCCTGTATCGTAATTATCATGACGCATAGTTTTTTATTCCTCGGTTCCCTCATAATAAAATCTAAATTCACCATAGTACTTTTCCCAGTGTAGTGGTCAATATTTTATGCTAGCCACACATAAGTGGTGTAGAAAGAGATAGTTAGGCACCCGGTTACTTCCCTTTCGCACTTTTTTTTTTTAATCACCAGTTTACGTATGACCACGCTAATGTTAGAGAGATATCATTCCAGTTGTACGTAGTACTTAATAGTTCCATGGTTTGTAATTATAGTATAGTCTGCACTTTATGGTCTACCACAGACCAGTCAACCTATAGACCACGCTTTAATAAACGTCAGCACGAAAACGAAATCGCCAAAAAGTGGCGGGGTGCGGGGAGAGGTCGGTTAGTTTTTATTGGCTCGTTCAAAATTGACAATATAATGGCTTCCGACGTGCTTCCAACTGACGGCTCACTAGCGACGTAGTTATGTAGTGTCACTACATAGCCTTGGCGAATGCTACACCCTGTCAAAGCATGGTCTATAGGTTGACTTGTCTGTGTGGTCTACACACACGCAACAAGTGCAAGAAAAAAGAACACCCAGGTTACCTAGGTCATGAAGAATGTTATGTAAGTAAACAATATCTAATACACCCCTTCTATGTTATAACACTAAGTCCTGTTTCTTCTACTTTTTGCATAAAAATTGATAATCGCAAGTGTCCTCAGAGAAATCAGTTCTAAAAACTACATATTCTCATGGAACTAATATGTACTACGTACAACTGGAATGAGCTCTACGAAGAAATTTCGAGGTCCTAGAAATTTGACCTTGAAAACGAATTATAAAGATAAAAGTAACAAGGACGTTAGTGGGTGCCATATTGTCTCATTCTGATTAGGGTGACAAAGTTACGTAGGATAAATAAGACCATAACAGGAACTTTTTAATTTTCGACTAACATCGAACAAAACTCTCTAAGCCTATCTTAACCCGTGACACTGAAGTAAACTTTTTTTACATGAGTATAAAGATTTCTGTATGTCCGTGTCAATAACCTATTCGTAATTTAGTAAATTAGAACCTTTGATTCGAACATTTGTCAAAATTGGTTTAGCAGATTTCAAATTAAAATGCTACAAACATAGGTACATCAGTATAATTATGGAGTAAAAAAACATACATGAATGATGGGAATCAATTTACATTCATTATTAACAAATAATTTTAATATTTATAAGGGATCATAAAACACGAACGTTAGCACTGAAAATGAGGTCTCCCGTGGCCACCGCGTAGTACAACTTGCGATAGCATCAAAAATACTGGTTGGATTTGTACGAAATACTGTTAAATCATCAAATTTACAAAAAATAAAATAAACGGCAGTAGGCCGACTCCTATCCACCTCGATAGAAAAGTAGAAGCAAGCAAACAGAAGTACAAGAGAGCTAGTCACTAAAAGCGGGCAACCCGCAGAAAATATGTTCAATCGACGGAGGCTTCTCACCTCCAAAATAAATTGTGAATCAGTTAGTAACTCTAAAAATCAAAGCTTCAAATATCGATATCTCAATCACCTTAGTAAATTAGCTGCATGCTCCCTTTATGTATAATACCCTTTTGAAAACAAATCTCTTATTGATTACAGAAATAAAGCTACCTAGAATGTGATTCATAATTGGATGGCTGACCGCCTTTATTTACAAAATAGTTAAATCCCACAAAAGTAAAGATCCAAGCGCGAAAAGTTGCGTAGGTACTTTTGTACGCCGAAGCCCTCAGAACTATCACTCAGAAAATATCCGTTGAAATGATCCCAATGAGCCTAAACACGTTATTAAAAAGGTCAAGGATTCTATAGATATATATGTTTGAAATATATTTCTCATATATATTGTCGCACTTCACCGCTTTGAGCGCACGTGGGAACTTGAAAACATAAGTTCGTAGAGGCAACCAAGCTCCTTTCTTTCCCGAAAAAACCCAACAATCTCAAAAATTCCCAATCATTCGGCGGATAAAATGGATTTAAAAGACTCTAGGTACCGAAACATTATTTCTAGGGCCGAAATGTCTCACAATTCAACGTTGGTGCGAGACCTAAGGATCTCAAATACTTATTAATATGATGGCCTCCTTCCTTTCGATTGGCACCAGAGATACGGACACATTCAATACCCCATCGAAATCACACACACAAGTCTCACAAATGCATATATGCCGTCAAATTCATTACCCGTATGGTGTCAGATCTGTAACTAGAATGACGTCAGATATTATAACTAAATTATTTTCGTACTTTAACGAAAAACGTTTCTCTTTAAAACAATACATAGGTTTCCATCTTTCATATTCATTGAAATATCTGGCAATCTATTATTTCGGCCACATCATAGGCAAAAGGGGGCAAAAGGCAACTACCAAAGTATTATTAATAATATTGTAATATTGAAAAAAACGGAATAGGTATTAAATAAATATCTTTTCACATATTCCTACACTATATATCAAGTTGTAGATTCCTTTCTCTGCTGTTTTTTCTTTGTATTTTCAGTAACTACAGTCAAGGAGAAATGACTACAAGACGCCAAAACTTCGTGCCAACCGTAATGAACCGATCCCAAATTATAAAAGAAAATGAAAAAGTAATAAAAAGATATGAAACACTGATAAAAGAATACGAACAAAACAACATCACAAACAAGGGAATTATGGATGAAATGAGGGAAAAAATTATTGAAAAGGAAAAGCTTTTAACATCTTTATTGGAAAAACATGAACAAAAATGTACGGAAATAAAAAATATTACAAATGAAAATCAAAAGCTGTAAGAAATTATAAGCGAAAATCAAGACAAAAATTTGAAATTGCAAGAATATATCAGCAACAACAAACTCAATCAAACACCAACCCTTAATTTGACTCCTGTAAAGCCATTAATAAGCAAACCAATGAATGAAAGTGACAGTCTAGAAGAAAAACTGAAAAAATTAACTAATGAATGCCCTAGAATTACATTGCGAATAAATACACCAAGGAAAAAAACAATACTCAAAGAAACACGTAACAAATATATTCCAGAAAAAAATATCCAAAAACCCCATCAAAAACAAAAAATATGGAGAAACAAAAACATAATTAAGAAATTGAGAAAACAAAAAAAAAGTGTATGATACTGCAACGTAAACTAACCAGATTAGAGAAACAACTTAAAATACTAAAATGCAAATTGAAAAAAGAGGACGATTTGAATGTATTCAGGGAACCAAACAGCGCGCCCGCACCTGCGCTTGCGTCAGAGCCTGCGACTGCGTCCGCGCCTGCGCCCCCGCCCTCGCTCGTACTCACACCGCCGACCGAGGTGGACTCAAGTCAGGTACCGTTGTCATCTTATGACACGCAACCCGCGCGAGACACAAGTAATACCTCGTTCTCACAATCGAAGACAAATTGCACTACTATCAAACAAAGTACAATCATGTATAGTGATGAAATTGGTAAACATTTCGGTTTACTAATTAATCAAAACACGGGACAGGCCATTGTTAATAATTGTATGCCTGGGGCTAACTACGCAGAAATATTAAGTAGAATTTTGTCACAAGATTACAAACCGAACACTACGTTAATTATATTTATTGGAAGGAGGGGAAATGTAAACAAAAAGCGTATTATTGATTATTTTGCGAAATTAAATAGCCTAACAAATGTTTGTAAAATAATTTTGTTTGCATTTCCCTTCAGCAGGAATTTATCGACGAATGAAAATAATTTTAGACATAAATTAAATATGACATTGCATACACTGACATGTCGTCACAATAAATTTCATTTTCTTGATACTAACATCTTTATTAGTAAAATGTTTAGTTTGACAAAAGAAATGTATCTTCAGTCTAAGTTTTATAAACGACGGTTAGCAAATCTGCTATCTTATAATATTTTTAATTTAGCCAACTCTCTGGCTAACAAAACGATTGCTTCTATTGAGCATAAAAATGTAGTTGACATTCATACTTTGGAATCTGTTCCAAGTAATTTAAATTAGTTAATAAGACAACAGGGAGTAACTCTGGCAACTTAATTTTAAGAAAATATTTTCATAAAAAAATGCCCTCTTATAGTAGTAAAAGTCATTGTAATCAAAAAAATTGTAAGCTTAACCTGGTGCACCAAAATATTCAGGGCATGAGGAGCAAGGAATTGGAACTGGAGTTATTTCTAGATTGTAATAATATCGATATTTTATGTCTTACAGAACACTGGCTCCAAAATCACCAATTTATGTTTGGATTCAAAAATCACCAGGTAGCAAGTTCGTTCAGCAGAGAAAAATCGATACATGGTGGCTCTTTAATACTCACCCGTAACACACTTAAATACAAAGAACGCGTTGATGTTGTGAGCCTATCTGTTGAACGGACAATTGAAATAGCCTGCATAGAGCTTGAGCGGCTTTTTGTAATAAGCGTGTACAGACCCCCAGCCTCATCATATGATTTGTTTGAACAGAAAATGGATGAGGCACTCTTTAAAATAAGTAATAAAGGCAAGAATGTTGTAATCTGCGGAGATTTTAATATAGATATTCTGAATACCAGTTGTGTTCTAAGTGGTAGACTCAAATCACTGTTTCGATGTTGTGATTTAGTGAATCTTTTTAATGAGCCTACAAGAATTACCTCTACCACTGCAACATGTATTGACAATATCTTTACTAATGCAGAACCTTGTAGTAAAGCTATAATTAATAAATTAACATCAGACCATTGTGGTCAGCTTGCTGTTTTTGATTTGGGTTTATTCGAAGTTACTAAAAAAATTATTAAATGTATACCAATCAATAATAGTCGGCTTGACAATTATAGGAAAAAAGTATTAGCAGATTTACCACATCTTGAACGTTATAATGATACTAACAAATTATATAATTCATTGTTTGATATCACAAAAAATGTATATGACAATGTGTTTAAGTCAAAAACCATTCAAATTAATAATTCGTTACGATTTAGTGATTGGGCAACGGCGGAAATCCATGAAGTTAGGCTTAAATTGTATGAACTTTATGAAGAAAGATCATATAATAAAAGTGTTCACTTTAGAAATTATGTGCGGAATTATTCAAAAATGTTTAAATGCGCTTGTGCAGCAGCTAAAGCAAATTATATCTATGGTAAAATAAAAAATAGCCCGAATATTACAAAAACGACTTGGCAAATCGTAAACAGCGAAACTGGAAAGGTAAAAGCGCGTGATATTGATTTTAAACTTAAAATTAATGATAAGATTTTAACATCAAATTTAGAAGTAGCCAAGGCTTTCGAGAAGTTTTTCTCTGATATTCCAGTTTTGACTACCAAGTCCTTAAACTCTTCTCCCGCTCTTGCCGAATCATTACTCAAGCAAAATGTCAGTGGGTGCATGGTTGATTTTAAGTTTTCTCAGGTGGATCCTTCAGCCATTGTTAAAGCATTCAAATCATTAGAAATGAAAAATACTGCAGACCTTCATGGTCTTTCAGTTAAAATTATAAGTTCAATCATTGATTGCATCTCACCTCATCTTGCTTATTTATTTAATAAGTGTATAGATCATGGCGTTTTTCCCGACCTAATGAAGCACAGTAAGGTCATTCCATTATTTAAAACCGGTAGTACATCTGACCCTACTAATTTCCGACCTATTTCAATACTACCAACATTAAGCAAAATTTTTGAAAAAATATTATTGAATCAGTTAATTTCACACTTTAACATTAATAACTTAATGCATCGCAAACAGTTTGGTTTCGCCCGGGGCCGTTCAACAACCGATGCTGGTGTTGAACTGATTCAGCACATCTTTGAGGCCTGGGAGAGCTCTGGAGATGCTATTGGTATCTTCTGTGATCTTTCCAAGGCTTTTGATTGTGTCCAACATGATACATTGGTCGGGAAATTGTGTCATTATGGTGTCAAAGACCGCGCGCTCGACCTTCTGAGATCGTACTTATGTAACAGAGTTCAGAGGGTTGATGTGAGTGGAGAGAGATCACCTGGATCTGCGGTATCGATGGGAGTCCCGCAGGGTTCAATTCTTGGTCCATTTCTATTTTTAATTTATGTTAACGACTTACCTTACCTTGTTAAAAATAATCACGAGATAGTGATGTTTGCTGATGATACTTCTTTAATATTCAAAGTTAACAGAAAGAAATTTACTTACGACGATGTAAACAATGCTATCTCCAAAATAGTCGAATGGTTCACGGCTAATAATTTATTATTAAATGAAAAAAAAACCAAATGTATAAGATTCTCGCTACCGAACGTCAAACCAACACATACCAATATTGTCATTAAAAGTAAAGAGTTGGACCTTGTGGATTCTACTGTATTCTTGGGAATCACATTGGATGCAAAATTGCAATGGGATCCTCATATTACTAACTTGGCAAAAAGGCTCAGTTCTGCAGCTTACGCTGTAAAAAGGATCCGCTTCCTTTCAGACATAGAAACCGCGAGAATGGTGTATTTCAGTGGGTTCCATAGTTTGATGACTTATGGCATTCTGCTGTGGGGACACGCTGCCAATGTGAATACAATTTTCGTGTTGCAGAAGCGAGCTGTTCGAGCAATTTTTAAACTAAAACCTAGAGTATCACTTAGAGACAAATTTAAGGAAATTAATATAATGACGTTGCCGTCTCAATATATATTTGAAAACATAATGTACGTAAAAAAAAATATTGTATTATTTAAAAAAAATTGTGATCGGCATAATGTCAATACAAGAATCAAGGATAAACTTGCTAATCATGTCAGCCGCCTCAATAAAATCACAAAATCTTTTAAAGGGCAATGTATACGCTTTTACAATAAGATCCCAGTTGACATTCAAGATCTACCCCTTAACAAGTTTAAAACTACAATAAAACGAAAGCTTTATGCAAAAGCTTATTATAAAGTATCAGACTACTTAGATGAGAAAAATCCATGGGTGTAAGCCGCTCGCCTATCAGTTTGTTTCAATAATATTATTCTTTAAGCACTTATTGTAAAATTTTTTTTTTTTTAATAATTTTGTTAAAAAGAGCGTCCCTCAGTTTCTTGCGTATTCTTCTGAGAGGAACCAGCATTTTTGAATGCGCCTTTGTGGTGACGTCCTTCCACAAAGTAATAAAATTCACTCTTATGACGTATTTCAAGATTATGCTACATAACTACGAAATAAAGATATTTTGATTTGATTTGATTTATTATTAACTAATCTAAACATTATGGACACCTTAGTATTATGACGTCAAAAACTTCAACTTTGACAAATGTCAAAATTCCCCAAATTCTCGTTTCAGTTGCCAGCATAAAACTATAAATTAAGACTTTCGTTTTAAATATTAATAAATATTTTAACAAATATGAAATATAACATAATAAGTTCTAAAAATACTATTATCATCCGCATACCAAGATATATTAAAAACCAGAAGTCACAAAAAATAGAGTGTAAAATAGTGTACTACTATCTATTTCTGTAAAATATATTTATATTTATAATTTAGATCTAAAAAAAATAAGTTACCTAGAAAAAAAAAACTACAGATTTCGCTCTTCTCGCAATTATCGGAGGACATTGAACAAAATTGTACGACAAAAAATTTTCAAAGAAAGTTATGGACCAATTTTCGATGTGCTACCATACTTAGCCACGCAAGCTCTTGCATTTTTTGACGCTAGTGTTTTCGTCTACCTTTATAACTTCTTGAAATAAGGCCGAATCTTACTTTCTAGGGTAGCTAATCTGATAATCATTAAATGAAAAGGGCACATGCTCGAGTCAGGGTTTTCGACCGTTTTTAAAATTTTATTTTTCAAACTTGTAGACAATCTACCAGTCTCGGAAGGTTTTTTATTTTTTCGATATTAATTCTTCCGTTTTTGAAACAATCAACTTTTTGTCCGAAAAATAAGAAAATCTCGACTTTTTCACCATTTTCGATTTTCCGATAAAGTTACGAACCGATTTTAGAAAATTTAGTATCTTACAATGCTCCGAAAGCTCTTGAATTTTTTGCCATCAATGTCTTTTGTCTATCATCATAAATATTGGAAATATAGGCAAATTTATTAGACTTCTACACGAAAACGATCTAATAAACATATTCATTGTTACAAAAAGTTTTTATAAAAATAATGATTAAGTATGCGTCATCGTTTATTCTGACAAGCGGAAATATGTACTATATATTTATGTAATATGTATTTGATATTGTGAACAAGATGAAAATAAATCAAAGTTACCAGCCGATTCTGTTATCTTTTATTGCAATAATTACTATACTTACTCGAGATTGAACGAAATCTGTACCTACGTTATGGAAAAAAATTGACTTCATTTTCGGTTTCAACACACTAAAAAACATTAACAGTAGATGATATTATCAAATCAAAATTCGAAAAAAAAAATTTTTGTAGACCTGTGTTATATTAATATTTTGCTAATAGCTTGTCATCCTGCGTTGATGCTTTTTAGGTACGTTTCTTTTTCATTTATTATTAATTCTTGCTTAGTCAAGGGCTACTATAACTTTGCGTTAACGGATACCCAAATAAAGCTAAATTACGGTACCTAAATAATGTTTAAAAAGAAAAGAAAATAGATAGAAATAAAACTGCAAAAGAAAACAGAAATAAAGTTGTTTAGTAAAAACTCCGCAAAAACAAAGAATCGACTTTTTTGATTTGCTACAGCTTTAAATTAAAAGAACTGATTTCGATAATTCTTTCACAGTACCTATCTACCTTAAGTTATAACATAGTGACTAAACACAAAAATTATCAAAATCGATTCAGAACTTTCAGAAATATTAACGGCCAAACGTGTATAAAGTCCTATTGAATTAAGTCAAAATATTTTAAAAAGTGATATTAGAACGCGATGTGAGCAATCATGGCATTGCTTCGCAATGCTATTATGTAACCTTTATAGGCAGTGGCCTAATTAGTGAATTACCTACCCTAAAAAAAAGTGTTCATCAATAGTCGAGCAATGGATGACCCCCATAATAAAAACGAGAAATGTGAAGAGGAAAACATAATGCATCAGCGGAAATTATAGATCCTGTATCGTAATTATCATGACGCATAGCTTTTTATTCCTCGGTTCCCTCATAATAAAATCTAAATTCACCATAGTACTTTTCCCAGTGTTGTGGTATATTTTATGCTAGCCACACAGAAGTGGTGTAGAAAGAGATAGTTAGGCAACCGGTCACTTCCCTTTCGCACTTTTTTTTTTTAATCACCAGTTTACGTGTGACCACGCTAATGTTAGAGAGAGCTCCTTCCAGTTGTACGTAGTACATAATAGTTCCATGCATATTCTATATATTTCTTATGAACTCCTTGTGATAGCGTTGTGAAATTGATAAAACGGATTCCATATAGAACTTAAACAAATTGTAATCGGTTTTGAACTAAGCAGTTGTAAAGTTATTTATAAGTAGTTTCTTCCAAAATCGTTTACCTATTCGAAGAATGAAACCTAACATTTTGTAGGCCTCACTTAAAATTTTATCATGAATCAACAATTGCATGTAAATCCTTACTTTGATGAACCCTTATTAGTTCGTTATACCAATTCGAATTAATTATATTTTTTTCTGTTATGGTTGCAAAAGCTTACATGGTTAGTTAAATCCCTCTACAAGAATTTAATCTGGGTTCAAGAATTACTCTAAACATTTTCGCATCGTCAGTATAGATAAAGATATTTGTGGCAGACAATACGAGCCATATGACTTTTAAGCAGTATAAACAGCAAATAGACTTATATGTATGTTATATGTGTACTTTGCAGCACAGCAGGGCTACTCAATTATAATTTCCATGAAACACAAAAGGTTTAACTCGCCGCCACGTCTATAATATATTGTTTGAGGTGGCCCAGAAGAAGTAGTGATAGACTCTAGAAAAATTTCAGATTTTTTAAAATATTTTCTTCTAAGTAATTTATATAATTTTTATAACATTTATATTAGATATTTTTTTTTTCACGGTCTCTCAACATTTTTATATTATTATGTAAACTGTTTCCATAATTTAGGTATTTATCCATAGTTTATAGAATTTTCATTGTTTGTTCAATACTTTTCGCAGAGATTTACTGTAATTGAGACAGAGTAGTGCACGATACGTCGTGGAACATATTTTTCAATTACAAACATAATATGAAAAATTGCTAGGCGACTTTCAAGGTCAAGATTCGCGAAAAGTTCCTACTTAGTTAATTAGGAGTAGCTCACGTCAGTAGCTGTTGATTTACACCTGTACGTTACGTTTTCTACTATTAGAGTTCTAAAATTATCAACAAAAGTAAATTGTATCATTTCGTAAAAATACATATTGCTTTAAATATAAACATCCGAATGCAACCGGTGTAACATATAAAGCTGTTGCCATATGTTCTAAAATATGTATGTTCTAAAATATATCACAGAGACGCTGTTTTCTTGAAAACATCGTATTTTACTAATAATTTTCGAATAAGACGATCTTTCAGATGATATGTTTCAATTTGATGCAACGAAGAATCACGTAATAATAACTTACATCAAGTAAATATTGTGTTTATAACACTAAACGTTATTATCTGACTTTTGTATCCCCCCCCTCTTTTCTTATCTTACGCTTGGACTTTTTTTAATTATAGTCTCACTTGAGTTAGAACTAGGTATGTGTAGAGACAAAACTTTTAAATATATATATATGTATATACGCAACTCTGTAACTAGAATGTAAATAGAAATTTCGAAGTTTTGGCTCTATACAAATCTAGTTCTAACTCAAGTGAGATTATAATTTATAAAATCAAGATTAATATGCGTATTAACAACGTAATCGTTTAAGAGCGATTGTTGGTATGGGCGTTCACGCGTCCCGCCCCTTCTTAAGGAAGCAAAACAAGGAATTAACGTTTTTATGGGACTTCGTCATCCTTAAGATTTTCTAATTTCAATTAGGAAAACCTGTTTCAGTATTTATAAACATGTAATCCTTAAGGGGGAAAATTATTAACCTTTTGGTTGAAAATTAAAAATAAAATATTTCAGTCTTTTTGTAAATTGGAAAATAAACCTTCATATATGCTTAACAACATTGCTAATAAACATGGATTTCATAATAAATTGTGAAATCTATGCCATCAAAACCGCGAGCGGACGCTAGTGGACTAGCTAGACATAATAATTATGTTTATACTAGCGACCGCTGAAAGACAGTTTTTCATAATTATTATGGAAAACAATCTTTTCCCCGCGATTATAACGTCCCTATTACTATCCCAACGTTCCCAACTAGCCAAATAGTCTCAGTATGCGCACTAATAGAATGGTAGGCTAACAACGCTTTTATAATATTATTGAACATACTATCGCTCCCATATTACTCTGAGAACCTATGATCAATGCTCAGAACAGACGGTATGGCCTCAAGAACGTTTAATCTAATTATGTAGTCTCGTATATGAATATAAGACCATTTTGACGATGCTATTTTGCGCCACTTACTCCAATAATAACATTTACTAAGACTAATTGAACTTTACAAAACGAGTTCTTATATCCACATTTTCTAACCTGGTATGATTTTATAATAAACTAGCGACCGCCCGCAGCTTCGCTTGCGTAGACTACAAATTCCTGTTATAGGTACTATTAACGTTCGAGATGGTTTATACGTACTTTTTGCTGGAACCAATTTTGGTCACACCCATTCAAACTTTCAATCTTCATTCCCCTTCCACCTTTTAAAAAACCGATACAATTTTTCATCTCCCGTTTCCCACTCTTGAAATGTGGAAATCTAAAAACCCTGAAACACGTCATTATTTAAGTCCCTCCATTCCCATCCTTAAGTTTGAAATTTCTAAAAAAGCCTTTCTTAACTTAATGCTCACGTTATAAAATAAACTTATGTTCCAAATTTAAGCTTCCTAGACTTAGTACTTTCGGCTGTACGTTGCTAGATCAGTGAGGACAAACGACAGACAGATAGACAGACAGACAAACACAAAAAGTAGCTTATGACACTCTTGACAACCTTCTTTCACGTCTGCAAAGTTTCATTAAAATCTGTTCAGCCGTATTAGAAATTAGCTCGAATAGATAAAATTGAATTGAATAGACGTACAGACAAACAGACGGACAAAAAGAAGCTAATGTCAACTATCTTGACAACCTTCTTTCCCGTCTGCAAAGTTTCCTTAAAATCTGTTTAGCCGTTTTGCAGATTAGCTCAAATAGACAGATACACGTACAGACAGACGGACAAAAAGCAACATTTGTTAGTTTTAACGACCTTCTTTTCATATTCATTGATGTTTCATTTAAATCGGTTTAGACATATGGACGTACAGACAGACATACAAAAAGTTCTGTATATCACTTAAGGAAAGGGTGTAGTCAAAAGATTACATCCTGTTATATGTGTAAAGTTTCATCAAAATCGGTTAAGCCGTTTTGGCCGAAGCCGATTTCCTCGAATAGACAGACAGTTCGTTTTCATGTATATAGCCTATAACTCTCCGCTAGAATCAGGCTATCAAAGGCAAAAATAATTTTTCAAATCCGACTGGTAGTTTCAGAGATTAAAACATCCAAACAAACAAACAAACAAACAAACGAACGAACGAAAGAACCAACCAACCAACCAACAAACAAACAAACAAACAAACAAACAAACAAACAAACAAACAAACAATCAATCAATCAAGCAAGCAATCAATCAATCAATCTATCTATCTATCAAACAAACAAACAAACTCTTCACCTTTATAATAAGTATTTCTATTATATAGATTAATAGATTATAAGATAATAAGAAAATAAGATATTACTAAAAACCGTATCAAAGTCTATTGGTTTGGAAGTAAAAAGTTAACGAACAGAGGCAGACAGCGAATTTATTTTCTCCCGCTATAGTTTCATTAATTTTAACGTAAATGTCAAAAAATCAAAAAACATAAATTTCAATAAAAACTGTTAAGATATTAATTTAAATTGTATGGTGTAAAAGGCAATTATAATATGCATGAAATGCTTAAAGACAACTAACGTATTTAATTTGATAAGGATTAATATCACGTTTAAAAAACATCACAAATCGTACATTATGTTAGAACAAATTTGATTGTCATAAAAAAGGTTATAGTAAGTTAACCTTAAAAGATACACATATGCTGTCGCAGACTTTTAGTTAGAACATTTAAAGGGGAACAATTCCGTGATACATGATTTTTGCTTAACATTAACCGTTTACGCAGCGCGCGCGACGGAAGCTCTCAAAAGGAATAATTTTTCCCGTTTTTGCATCATTTTTCATTGATGCTCCACTCCTATTGGTCGTAGCGTGATGTAGTATAGCCTATAGCCTTCCTCGATAAATGGACTATCCAACAAAAAAATAATTTTTCAATTCGAACCAGTAGTTCCTGAGATTTGCGCGTTCAAACAAACAAACAAACAAACAAACTCTTCAGCTTTATAATATTAGTATAGATTTGCTAAATGCTATTCTAGTAAAGTGAGAATAATATCACCATTGTATAAGAGCCTCACTGTAAGTACCTACGTGTTTTTCTGCTCTTATACAAAACCATTATAAGATCAACAGCAGTGGAAAAGTACGATATTAGAGTTATACTATCACCTTACAATACAAAAGACAAGACTAAGATAAAAGCGTTTGATCTTAAATAGATTTTGAAGAGTTTTTGATCATAATAGGTTTTATGTAAAATTGCTAAGAACCCTAGTTTATATCAACATGGAGTTACCTTCAGTGTTTCGAATATTATTTTTTTTTTTAATTTTATTTAGAAACAAACAGTCATTTACATCTATGTTCATACAAAATGAACTTAATATATACCTAGAGTTTCCTATATAATTAACATATGAAGAAGCCCATAGTTTGTGCTCGCATCTGTCCTGACTACCTTAGCTAGTCATCGCTATAGAAGATTATTAACCATTCTTAGATCTGTGATATAACACACCTGTTCTCACAGTAAGCATATGAGATGTATTTAATTGTGGCTGAGTTGCTTTGTGAGTGTATTTTCAAATATAAGTATATTTATTCATTATGCATGAATAAGTGTGTTATAAATTATTGTAACCACAATTACGTCAGCCGTGACGTATTCATGTAAATATGCGTGCACTGTTTACGTGTAAATTGAGGTATTTTTATGGCCTGTGATCGTCTATAAAATTACTAAATTGATTTGTGAGTAAAGTAATGATGACTCGATGATATTTAGCGAGTATTCGGATAAGAATAGTTGCGCCCTATTTAAATTGCACTTTCGTTTTCGGCAAATTATTTACAATTATATGGGTGCAAAATAGAACAGCGAACTATCGGAATGTTGTATAACAAACGCCGATGTTTCGGGGTAACTTTTGTTATTGTAACGAATAAAGTCATCTTGTTCCCTTTTATTACATTTGATTTAGTGTTTTTAAACCTGAGTTTCTTGTATTGACCAGGAATAAATTTATGAAAGTAAGTCGTTGCTTAATCCACTCAAACTTGGCCCTTAGGCTAACGGGACCTCGGAGTTTTATTAATAAATTGATAACAAAATCCCGACTTTGAGCTGATGTGCGTTTCTTTGAGAGACTGTCCGCTGTTCTTCAAAGGGACGAAACTACGTTTTGTCACCTGAAGACTTTACTTTCAGCGAGTGTTTTACTACAAACACTCGTCTCACGCAAACGAGCTTATTTCACAACGCCCAAAAGGTCTCCCTGTGCACTTACTTTGAATGGAATTCCAAGCGCAGTCCTCGAAGGAAAAACAATTTGACGGTTTTCGAAGATTGGTTCAGCATAGATTTGCATACATGTGTTTTGGCTGGCCAGCCTTGACAATTTGTCATGCGGGGGGTGGTATCCACCTGCCCGAGTATTGTTTTGCGCAATAGGTATACATTTCGAGGGGTCGATTCTGACTGCCTCGTGTTATGCGTTTTATGTAATTCGATCATGCAGGGCGTATTACGCCTACCTGCGTGTATATTTATATATATATCTCGAGGGGCCGTTGGCTGCCTCGTTTGATCTTATGATAGTTGGCATATATTTTGATGCTGTAAATGGTGTGCAAGGGGTCAATGACTGCCTCGCTTGATTTTATATGCAACATTTGTCCGTCAGTATTTATCTGGCACTATATTAGTGAGAGGACTGATCTATTTTGTTAATATTTAAATGAGGCAGGAAACCTCTATTATTTCAACTCTGGGCAAGATAGCGGCTGGAGTTAACTCAGCTAATTATATCGAACAATATTTAAACTGTGAATTATTACCACTTATGTATTTAGTACATTTTCATCTAATATAACATATTGTGCACATATTATCCAGAGCTTTGGGCAATAGAACAATGACTACTTTTAGCCCTGTGTTAAATCATTCTGTTCGAATTCTCACTCTCGAAGGTTCCACTATCTATAAACCATCTACTTTGTCGTCTAACTCGGTATTACGGTTTCTGTTGATATTAGACGTTGTACAATCGAGAAGGTGTAATGTATGCATGTGCAAAATATATATATATAATACATGTACTTGTTAAGTAATTATTAATCTTCATATTTGAGTAGTATTATAAGTAAAGTAATCTCACTCCAATACGTTCTGTTTAGGAGAACCATCGATTGTGAATAGCTTAAGCAAATGTAATACACAGACTTGACAAAGTCAACGCCACTTTTAACACATTAAAATTCAAGATCAGATTGTGCACTATTTGTTAGTAGGTAAGCCAGGCATAAACTCTCAAAACTGGAAATCAGTGTCTCACCTTAGTGGGTACTATCTTTATTCATGTAGGATAGTTGATATAGAGAGTTGGTAACTTGTTATTTAATTCACACTTATGAGTGCTTATTTATATAAATTTGTCAGTAATATCAATTATCGCACACGTGTAGGTGCGCTGGTGATGAGTTAATTCTAGATTAATTTAACACACTTTTGTGTTATACTGGTGATAATCGCTCCAGCCTTCGCGACTACCTGTAAGGGTCTGTCTCCTCTTTTTCACCCCTCCCTACGCGATATGGTCTAGCAAAATCTAATACCTTGCACCTTTAGGTGCGTATTCCACTTTACACACTATTGAATTTATATGGAAAGGTTTAATTAACATGAATACAATAGAGAAATCACGCACCAGTTCTTTTCTTTCTTTTGCAATTAAAAATGGTAATACTGAATTAGATTTATTAAACGCAAAAGCAAATTGAACAATCGCGTCTCAACAAGGCGAGATTAGATAATAATTAATTCTTCATCAAATCAGTAACACTAAGCTATGTATGCTAAATATTTTGACATCAATGTAATTTATTTTGAATTAGTTAACAGAAGTGTACTTGTCACAAACTCTAATATAAGAATTTTCCAGCTTCCGACGCAAAAGAAGATTTTCACTTAGCTTTTAGCAGTCTGGATAACATCGACTCAGTCAGCAACCCGCCTGACTGTCTATCTGTGCCTGTCTGACTCCTCGTCTGCAACTTTCACTTTTAAAAGGAACAGTACTAAAGTTTAACACGGATCGACCACTCAGATCGAGTCTGAATTACCGAAAACTGACTATCCGCATGTCTCAATTAACTGATCAGCGCATGAAACTAAAACTCGAGTCGCGGTATTTAAAACCGAACATGTCACCCGCGCGTCGTCGGAATACTCTCCTCGACAATCCCGAATTACTCATCCACTGACTGGACTGCCCCTGACCAGCTCCGAAAACCAACTATCGTACCCACCTTGCGTCTCTTCCTTCCTTCACCCTCTTTTTTTTTTAACCGCGATATTTTTTCTTACACCTTTTTTCCAATCTGCGAGCACACTACGCTCCCACTTTATTTTGTTTATTTAAGCTCGCAGTCACTCGTTGTGTTTCTCGAAACTATTCACTTCGTTCCAAATTTATCGCAAATCATAAAAAAAAGTACGAGTTATTGCTTTCCCTCTCCAAAGTATTTGTTTTCTTTTTTTTTTTTTTGTAAATCGGTTCTTGGACAGACTCACACAACTTACTATGTGAAGAACGGCAAAAAAAAGGATAGTTTATCGCTTCCTCCTTGAAAACAAAACCATGGCGTGTTTAGTGACTTTTACAGAGTTCGGATATAATATAATATTATCTACCTCGTTTATTTATTTATTTGTATATACTTGTATAATTTGATGGAAATAAATCAGAGGCCTAGGTGAGGCCTCTTCACATAAATAACTTAGCCGTGGTCCACCTACTCGGCAGAAAAACAACAAATAAATAAACTGACCTTATTCTTTATCTCCTTCAGTAAATGTCAACTTAATACATTTTCTAAAAACAACTAAGGAATTATTAAAAATATCAACATTGCCAAACCTATGATTGTAAACTTCACACATAAGTCTAACAAATGAGTTTGGGGTATATCTACTTTTTGATGTATTCATAGAAAATAGAATCATTTTTCGATAACTTATTTTTCGCTTGCGAGTACTCCAAAAGAAATTTTGGGTGAAAGTGCTGGAGCATCAAATGATTGTTTAAAATCTTGTATAGTAAATTTACATCCACAAAGACGCGTCGATCTGAAAGCAATTCTATTCTGTATCGCTCAGCGCTAGACTGATAATCTGTGTATGTATTTCCAAATTTTTTCTGAAGATTTTCTAGTCTATCTATGTGAATATTATACTGGGGGCACCAAACAGAACAACCGAACTCTAGACGACTTCGAACGTAACTGTTACGCAACAATTTATAAGTAGAAGGATTTTTAAATATTAAAATAAACGATTTTGAAACAGTCTAACAGTGCGCTTTTCAAATTGCAGCCATACTTGCTTGTTCTGTGGCTTGCAATGGCGACACTATCCAACATTTACTAACATAAAATAATTAAATAGAATACGAAATGTAATTATTTGATCAGGCGCATAAAATTTGAAGTGGAAAACAGGGTCTACTTAACAGTAAATATTATATTCCAATACGAATATTTGCCGTAAAACATAAATACCGGATAACCGGTATGATATATTAAATTAATAATCCTTATTTGTTTTGCATCATAATTATGTTGTAACTTCGTTTCAAACAGGAATTTACACTACCGAATTTTACAACTACCTTTGATCTTACGTAAATTCAAAATAAGCTTGCTTAGGCTAAATAGATTTTTATGTGAGACCAATATTAACCTATGTAGGTTTACAAGATAACATTTATGTAAAAACTATATTAGGCTAAATAAGCTTAAATTAGTTTTGACAAGATTACTATCAGTGCAAACAACATTCAGTTAGACTGATATTAGAACGATATTAAATTACATACGCTTATAGTTAGTGCCCAAATCCAGGCTTACACGGTGATATAGGTTTAGATACGAGCGCCGCGCTATACTATGGGAAATACGGGTACATGTCGTCTCAAAAATGATTTTATCTTAAGTTATCGTTATTGGAAGCAAATATTATTTTTATGTAACTGAATAAATAGTGTTTTCATTTTAGTAATTCTTTTTGTTTTATTCAGAAATTAACTTATATAAAATTACTTTCGAACTTTAGTCTTTGACTATTTATTTATTTATTAGGAGAAAAAACAGTTACAGGTCTGGTTTAAAATATGCTCAGTACAATATGAGAAATAAAAATATTACAACTATAACCTAATAAATTTCTCACTGGAAAATTAAATTTAGAATTAAAAACTAAAACTATGAAACTAAAGTAAACGTGCACCACGTAAATAAAGCTGCAGAAATAATAATATTAACACAAAAGACTAACAATAATAATTACTTGAATTTAACTCTCGCGTAAATGATTCCTTGTTAGTATTGAACAAATCCATATTGTTAAAATTAGTATGGAAATCTTTGCACATTCTATAGAGAGGAGCCCTTTGTCCAGAATTAGTTCTACATGTTGGCAGGGAGAATACTTGCGACGATCTATAAGACGCGGAACACGAAAATTTATTTGTGAAAGTAGATCGGGACAGTCAAACTCAGAAGTACAAATGTTTCTTAGAGCCATTTCATCAAGAAAAACTCTTCTATCCTCGAGTGATGGCATATTCAATTTTATTAGTCGATCATGGTACGGTTGTTGTTTAATCCTTAATCGATAGAATAATATTTTTGTAAATTTACGCTGAATAGATTCTTGATGACCTTTATACACTTCATAGAAAGGATTCCAAATAGTTGACGCATATTCTAATGGAGACCTAACAAGAGCTTGGTAGAGTGTAACATATGTACGCACTAATTTAAATTTTCTTGTAACTCTAAACACAAAGCCTAACATTTAATAAGCCCTGTTAGAAATAGCTTGAATATGTTGATCCAAAATAAGTTTTGAGTTTTCCAAAATAAGTACTAAACCGAGGCCTTTTATACTGGAAACCCTATCGATTACACGATGGGACAAAACGTAGTCATAAACAATCTGCAATCTCTTTCTTGAATAAGTTATAACTTTGCACTTGTCCGCTGCAAGTGATAGCTTATTCAAAGAACAGTACATATTAAACTTATTAATATCGTCCTGTGAATTTTTTTTCCCGTTAAAAAGTTGTCAAAATTTTGAAAAAAGTAATTGTCTGTAGGTGCAAGGTTTGATGAGTATGGCGGGTGAGAGAGAACTTCCAACCCCAACTCTAGCAGTTTGGAGACTATTTATTGTGCAGTATGGGGTCGCGCGTTGTCGTGAAGGAGCAGCGGGGACGACCTATTGACCAAAGCTGGTCGCAGATGTGCGAGCTTCTCCATCATTGTCTTCAGTTTTTTACAGTACACATCTGCAGTAATGCTCATTCCATTTTGTAAAAAGCTGTGATGAATCATACCGGCACTAGACCACCAAGCAGTTGCCATCACTTTTTTAGGGGTTATTTTTTGTTTAACACATTGCTTTGGTGCTGAACCAGGATAGGACCAACTTGTTGAGCGCTTTCGATTGTCGAATAGAAATCATTTTTCATCACAGGTAACAATTCGGTTCCAAATTCCTTCATTTTTTGCCTGTTGAGCAACGTGAGACAGGTCTCGATGCGTACGTTGCGCTGGCGATCGTCAAGTTCGTGGGGTACCCATCTATCAAGCTTTTTTACTTTGCCGATTTGTCGCAAATGGTCCATTATTGTTTTGATGTTAACATCAAAAGCTGCTATTAGTTCAGCTGTAGTTTGAGTATCATCAGCTTCCATAATCTCCTTCAAATCATCGTTTTTGACTAAAATGTCCGGACATACACAAAGTTCATTATTTTAGTCATAATATCCAGAACGGAAACTGGCAAACCAATAACGGGTAGTGCGTTTGTTTATTAAGTTCTCTTCATAAAAGTTGTTGATGTTACGTGCCGTTAGTGCTCATTAAAGCCACGACGGAACTCATATTCCATAATTACACAAATTTTAAAGTGTCTATTATGACGAAAAATGTTCAAATGTAATGAAAATACAACGCTAATCAATAAACAAAACACTGACTGTAAAAAGAGTGTCATGTTTTTAAAACAATATTAATTTGAATTTAGAATTCGCAGCCAATCAAATTTTTTTTGTTTGCAATTGCCAGTACTAAAGAACGGCAACTTCATAGGTTAAGACCTAATATAAAAGCGACAAATAGTAGTCTTGAAGACTGTTGGCGTAGATTTTGCTGGTTGGGATGTTTTATTGTTCCCGCAGCCGTTCACAACTTTCTAACTCACTTTTTGAATTCCACTTCTACTACTAATCCTTCACAAAAAATAATTTGAAGCTTTGCTCATCATTCATTGATTGGTTTTATATCCCATGGCCATTGCAACTTGGACCAGGATGAACAACAGCCTTCAGTCCTTTTTATCGCAAAAAATTACATCGTTTCGTTATTAGTTTTGTATCCCTTGGGCAACTTAGACCAGGATGAACAATAACAGCCTTCAGTACTTTTTATCGCAAAAAATTCAAAAAATTGCAACGTTTCGTTGCTCCGTTACGACATAAAAAAAAGGACACATTTTATATCTACGAGAACTATTCGAGTAAACCATAAACGTGAGGAAACGGTACCTAGTCACAGCTACTTAACATCTTCCGGCCGAATTTTATCAAGACCATTCAATGATCGAGACCGATTCATTTAACAAACATACAGACAGAAATATAGAAACTTTACGTCATATAAACGTTTATAGATGATGTTTTAGTGGTGTTTAATGCATTTTTTTAAATTATAGGAACATAAATTACCCTTATAAGACATGGAGTTGTGAGTGACACAACATTTTGCAATGCATCTATAAATTAAAAACGATGAAGTACGAGTCCTACTCACACTGGCTAACTAATTAATCAACGTCCAATCCAACTTATAGACCTTAGTCAAAAGAAACATAAAGTTGCGTTTTCCTTAAAACGTATAAATAATGAATAAAGAAGTATCGTTAAAGAAGAATTTTGAAACATTTTGTTGTTTGTGATAAAAAAAATTTCACCACCGTGTAACAAAATTACTACTTACTATACTGCCTGACTTTACGGGCGAAAACTCACTGTTTGCCCACTGCTTACAGGAGTTACCGTCTTCAAAGCCGTGCGATATTGTAATAGTTTCTCCGCACTTGTGATGAAAAATATAATGTGGAACTCGAGCGGTCACTAATATCATAGTGGGAAATCAGCTAGTTTCCGCTTTAGTTGCACAATATACCTATTGCAATTTTTAATATAGGAAATGTTAACAGTTCATCAACATTAAAACGTCCCGTTTGGTGAATATTGGACGTTTGTCCATTAAAACAAACAATGTATCGATACTGGCAAACGGCTCGGATCCGACAATGCTTCTGTTAGCTAAGAAGAACTGTATATAAGAGTGAGCTATTTGCGTGAACTGGATTGCTTCTAAGAAAAGAACTGGAAAAGGGACCCATACTTTTCAGGGTTCTCAGGAAAACGGAAGACCATCAAGTAATTGAGTCCTGGGACGACACCGGCACGGGCCAACCTGTGGGACTTTCTGACTATGGCTTAGTTTTGTAGCAGAATCTTATCTTCGATAATTCTTACCTTATTGGTTATTTTTTTTTTTTATATATATATTACGATTTAATAAAGACGCACGACTCGCGCGGTTCGAAGGCTGACTCGATGGCCAGACATTTTAATTGGTCATCTACGCGCCTCGTGTCGCTTCGGCCACGTGGGCACATTTGCAATGGAAATGACATGCCGCATGCGCCAGCTCAATGCGATAAACAGTGTTTGATAATGACGCATTTTAGAAATCTATACGTTACAAATCTACGAGATAATCGCTTTTAACGGTTCATGAACTATATAAACGAACACAGGCACACTGACAGGTGAACAAAATCTACTTTGTAGTTTTATTATAATAGTGGTCGCCCAGCGGTCAAAGTTCGACCGTACTCACTTTTTGTAACCACCAATAATAAATAGGCGAAAATAAGTCAATTCAAACTGCATCAAACGACAGATTATCAAACTTGTATGGTTGAAAGTATTTGTAACAAATATTGCGAATACAATAAATTTTAGCTTTTGGCACTCCTTTTCCACATAAACATTAACTGCGCCAAATCTCATACCTCTCTGTACGATTAGTGTGCTTAAAAAGGGACTGAAAGCTTTTCCTTCACGTATTGATATATAGATTAAACGAATTACATAGTATGTAATATGTGTAATATTTTACACGTATTACGAGTAAAATACCGGTGAATCTCGCTATTTCACACACACGTCATTTGGTGTCATTGTCTTTCCCATGGTTTTTACTCACTATCTGTCCCTATTTACTGAAAATATGGAGATAAAGCTGTTACATATAATTAGAGATGGCGCTGTAAACGTTGTAATGTCGCGGCGTCAATGTTTCCTTACGACAAACCGATGTGCATACACTGCACGCCTTCACTTTGGTTATCTAACAAATAGTAATAGGTACAATTTATAATATCACTTTAACTTCTCAAGAGCCCATCGTGGTTTTGCGGACCGATGAAAGGAGTTTTTATCAAAAAGCTTTAAGTTACTTAGCGAGTGCGGAGAGAGCTTTGGAGTTTGAGTCTCTCTAAGAAATAGAGCTCGAAACGAAGAAATTCGCAAGGGAACTAAATCACCCATATAGCAAAAAGGATAAGCATAAAAGGATAAAGGATAAACGTGCAGTGGACGGGTCCCATAACTCGCATACCCCAACGGTTGAGGAAGAATGATTCTCAAACGACAACCACATACCGCAGAACGAAATGTGGGACGGCCTGAGGAAGGCTACGCGGTGTCAAAATTTAAAAATACGTGAAAGTTGGAAATCGGCAAAGAGAAAATATTTAGGTATATGGAAAATCTTAAAAATCGGCATTCAGTTACTAAATCGTACATTTTGGGTACAGTTACTAAATCAAAATTTTAAGTAATTATCGTAACTTCTTAGACTTTATTACGGCACATCACGAGAACGAGATATCATGTTGTAAAAATGTAAAAATACAATTAAAAGTATAAACTATCATACAAATGGTATGTAGAGATCTATTGCGCAAATAACGTTAGATTAGATGTCAATTAGTCAGAACGTCTATAAGACTACGCCCATTTTAAAAATGTACACGAAGAGCTTACATTAAAATTTCAGATCCGATATGCGACCGAAATTAATCAAAAAATATAAAATGTAATATTCGGTCATACAAATAGAGCGGCGTTGAATGTCGAAATAATTCACAAGACCCCGATAGACATTCCCTGGCCCGTGGACCGTGTATGATGATAGGTTAAATAAGTGTAAACATATATGTACATATTTTCCTATTCTCTAGGTAAATGCGATAAGAGCCTTTGCATAATGCAGTGTGCCCCGTCCGTCGTCGCCGCATATAAGCGAGGAGCGGCGACGTGCGACGCACTCACACCGCACCATGCTTCACTCGACGTTCTCGGTGAGTACCTTCCAAAGCTTCTTTATTCGTACACGGTCCTATTAGGGCGGCTCGGCATTGTCTTGCGGTCGACTATCGCTTTATTTTCGTTCGACGTCATTCTAAGTGTAACGAATTGACGTTCATATATACATGGAAAATATTGTTCTGTTAATTGACTGATCGGTGAATCACCTCTGAACTAATAACAAATTTTTTGTCTATTTAGTTATTTGTACGCATACAACGCAAGAAACATCAAAGCGATTTTGATGAAACATAAGTAGTTGATGCGATTTAACTGATATGTATTGTAAACATTACCATGCTCATATTTTTTGAAGCCGAGCCGTGACTTGAGAAGGAATGTAGGGAGAAGTTTTACATAAAATAAGTAAGAAATATTTATGTAGAATAAAAAGTAAATAATGATAATAGTGAAAATCATGTCAACTAAATAGCAGTTATATGCTAATTCCAAATAAAAATGTACTAGTTAATAGCATTCTACTTTTAATAATTACACGAACGAGAGGTTGACACGAACAGTCAACGTATAGACGACGAATGATTAGTGATTTTACCTTCTAGTTTCCATCAATGCTCCCGAACAGCCTGGTTGATCCCTAGTTGCTCTAAAACCCGTAAAAGGATATTTTTTTAAATGGAAGAGCCAAAAGTTACTATTTACGAAATTTTCCAGTTTTTAAAGAGCAACTAAAAATTTTCATTTCAATAGTATTTGCTTATAATATAATATTTGATAATATTTGATTTTATATTTAAAATAAACTCCTACAAATATGAAAAAAACGTTTATTCATATAAATGTTTTTAGCACAAAACATATTAAAGTATTTTAGCCAAAATAATCAAATAATTAATCCAATAATATAACTACAGTTATTGAATAATAGTTTCATCAAGGGAGCATTAGCTTTGCGTGCCTTTTGAAAGTTTGGTTAAATCTGGCGCATAATTTGTTTTAAATTACAAGCACAACTCTAGATTTTCATTTCTTAGTTGGCTTTTTACTTATTTTTTGTTATAGTCATGGATAGTGGCTAAGAGATAGTACTTACGCATGGATCGATTGCACGATTTTTAAGGGTTTTGATAATAAATAATTGTTTTTGCGTATGGAACTGGAGAGCCGTAACTTTACATCGAAAGAGCCGCGGGTTGCCATTTCCAGCGACGACTGCAATTCTATTTCACGAGTCTGTTTACAGTTCGATGATTGCAAAGGTTTAGTACAATACGTCCGCATCGTCTCGCGCCCTTCTACTTCCGAGTATTCATGTGAAGGACATTTTAAATAGTCTGTTCAACGACAAGTTTTATAATAACGTCCATACATACGAGTACTTCTACAAAATATTGTGATCCGTGTACCGTTTCGATATCGATTGTCATGTTAGACATCACTAGTTCATTTTCGCATCACTGAATTCATATCAAAACATTGCACGATAATCAAACGACTATAAATTATATTTAAAGGCATTTTTCTGGAAGTGACTGAACTGATCATAAAGCAGCTATCGAATTATTATTAGGTATATGAAGGCATGCACTTGGTCCTTGACATTTGATTTAGCTTTTGGTGAACTTTCAAATATCATAGTGTCAAGAAAGTCGAGGATGTCAAGAGTTTCCTTGCCGCACACGGAACCCGTGACGACAAAAAAAAACTGGACATATCGCACCGGACGAAGATGGCCTCCGGGGCCCCCGACGGGACGGGACGACGGGACACACTTGCTCACTTTGCGTGTCGCCGCCGCCGGCGCACCGCCCACGCTTTGTCGCAATCACTCATGTGGTCGATGTACGACTTCCGGTAAATCCCATCCAGTCGTTAGCAATGTCGCCGCGACTGATCTTGTAATTTTTTATTTCGTAATCTATAAACATTCCTTAAAATATCTTCGGTCACAATTACGTCTAGATACCGTTTGTTCTTCAGCTACGGTTTTCTTCAAACGTCTTAAAAGAAGCTGAAAAGTGAAAAAATAAACTTTTCTGTCTTAATATTTAAGCTCCTAAACTAATGTGATTAATTTTGAGAGAGCGCGAAACAAATGACGAAGCATTAAATCATTAAAAAGCCCATTCTACTGCCATAATTGTATTCGTATATTTACGTAATTATACAATACAATAAAAATTTTTAAATGATTTTAATGGAAATTAACTTGGTTGTTTGTTTGTTTGGCGCCTATTCAAAAGGTATTTGCTTATGAGTGCCTGCATTATAGTTTAGGAGCTTAGATATTTAGACAGAAAAGGTTCATTTTTCGGTATTCAGTTTTTAATTTAATCTCGTATAACCTCGTAACTAATAAAATTACTCGTTGTAACTAATAAAAAAAATCATAAAAATTGGGCAACTCCATTATGCCCGAGCACACACAAAATATATATATTTGACGACCGCTTAGCCTAGTGGGTAGCGACCCTGCCTACGAAGCTGGAGGTCCCGTGTTCGAATCACAGGTCGGGGCAGTATTTATATGATGAATATTGATACTGGGACAGGGTTTTGGTTGTTAAATATATGTGGTGTCTTCGCTTCAAACCCAAAACACAAGCTAATGCTTAGTTTGGAACCTAGACGTTGTTGTGATGTATTCGTTAAAAATAAAAGGTATATATACAGACGAATCAGATAATAACGAACGAACGAATTGGGTACCTTTTTTTCGCTAATAAAAACTAAAGTTTTTCATATTCTACAATGCACTGTCTTCTGCCTCAATGTAAAAATGATAATATATTATTAATTGTTGCAGCAGCCCATCTTACTGTCCGCGTTCGCACTGACGGCGATGTGGTGCAGCGAATCAGCCGCCGCCGCCGCCGTGCCCGCCGCAGCCGCTTACATGCCATTTGCGCCTCCGTGAGCATCTCTCGCACTTATCACCGGCTACGGATTTCAACTTTAAAATGCTCATGTTGATTTATCATTTTCAGGGTTGATTTATATTTTGGTCAAAATGGATACATTGAGCCGAGTGGTGCACGAGGACCTCTTACCGTGGCCCGTGACCTACGTTTACATAGTCTGGCCAGCATGGAAACCGCGGCCGCAAAGCATGGGACTCGCCTCGATAATTTGGAGCTTGACGACGAAGTGGAGTTGATAAATGGCGATCGTCCTCAACTGCCACAACCGCCGCAGTCTCCACAATATCCACAGTATCCTCAGCATCCCAACCAGGTACAAAGAATCTGTGATCAATTAACACAATGATGGTTTATTGTTTCCTTGATTAATAAATTACTCTAATATATAGCAGCCCGCTCCCGCTCCTTTGCCGGGATGGGCGCTGCCACCCGGCGTACTGGTAAACGTACCAGGCGGGGGCGTGGCATATCCGCGTATCTATATTCTGCGAGTGGTGCCGGATGGCTACCAGCCGTCTGGTAAGTGTAAGGTCAGCATCGTCGACGTATTCGGTACTCGGTTTGATTTCTTGTATGTACGCAGGCTATCCAGTCGTGATGAGCGCGACAGGGGTGACCGACAACACACCACCGCAGCCGCAAGGCAGACTAATGCGGCCCTCTAGCGACAAAGACGTGAAATCGCCTGCCCAGGCGTCCCTGTGTTCGGACGCGACAATTGGGAGGTCGTCGCCAGCGTAAGCGATTTTAGTGGTAACACTGGGAGTTGCTCTTCATATGGCTACGGCCACATTAGATTATAGTCAGCAGCTTTTCGATCAGTTAGGCCAATTACATCACGTCACGTCATGACCAACTGTCTGCTACCGATGTGATTCAGACCAAAAATTACTTAGAAAATAATGTGGAACAAGCTGACTGAACCGTAGCCTAAAGCAGCTGATAGACGACCAGTAAACCTTGCGTACTTAGGATCATGCCGACGTACTTTTTCATCAATCAGTGAAGGATGTAAACTTTTACAGTCAGTTTATAGGTAGGTAAAATCGAGAGTTTATTATTTTTCGTCTAGCAGCTCCTTGAGGAAAAGAGCCAACCGCGTGTCACCAGTTTGTCGTTTAAGGTTGCCGTTTGCGGACAACTAGACGTTTGAACAGCTGATAATTTTCAAATTCTTTTTTATTGGATCCGGTCACGAGGTTGCCTCCGAAAATTGCCGCTGCGTCTGAGTATTTATTGTTTTTTTTTTTATTCTATTTGAAATGTTTAGTAGTTTAATAATATTAATGCAGAAGCAGTCGGTCTTTAAACATATAGTGTTCTGCATATATAACAATATTTATTTATTAAAAAAAGCCATATAGAAAATTTTTGGTCTCTGATTTCTGAACTAGGCGGAGCCTATATTTTAGAAACCAGTGTCCTCCCAAGTATAGGTACAATTTCAGCAATCTTGCAATTTATCAATAAAAACATTAAAACTCGATATTTATTTCTTTTGTTACAATACATATTGAAAAAAATAGGCATGCTTTATAATAAAAGATAAAATTAAAATCAAAAGGCAAAAGGTAGGTAGATAAATAATATAAAGTGACAATCATGTATGCACTGGTGAATGAAAGTGTTGTTGTGTAGGTTTGAAATGTGTTTATGCTAGTAATATTTTTTGAAGTGTGGATGACGGTATGCAAGAGTGAGGTTTGTAAATATTTTATTTATATCAATTGTACAAATTGATTCAATGTGGAGATACTGGCTACGCCGCATCCCTGATTCTTGTTTCCGCACTACCCGCTTTTTCCTTTACATTCAGTCCGCTGTTGTCTTTCCTATGTGACGCACTGAAATTATAAAACGCTAAAACGCATAATCGCTTATCGCCTAAAACTCAAATAAAAAACCTAATAATATTGTGTAACAAACGCTATAACATATAAACTGTGGAGTGTGCCCGATTACGTGTTGGTGCCGCGCCGCCGCCTGACTGGAGGAGCTCCTGGCTGACAGCGAAGACTTATATGTGTGTTGCTGCGTCAAGGTCAGTCCCTTTAGTCTTTCCTCTCCTTTCGCTATCGCCCCTCGCTATACCTATAAATACAGTCCACTAAAACGCTCACGCTTCAGGAGTGAGCCCAGACGAAGTTCAAAGAAGAACTCGTGGGCGCCTTCATAATAATATGGTCCTTCGATCCGAAGGTTTAAAAAATAATATGGTCCTTCGATCCGAAGGTTTAAAAAATAATATGTTCCTTCGAACCGAAGGTTTAAAAAATAATTTGTTCTTCTGAACACGCCCGCTTCATAAAATTCTGGTCTTTACCAAAAGTTTTAAAATAACTCGCTGCACGCTTCCCTTCATACAATTCTTTTAAACTACGCTATTCTTACTCTGTCAGTCTTTACTGAACAAGGTAGATTCCATTTCTCGCACGAAACGCTTTATTTAAATATAAAATTATTTTATATCAAAATTTTATCTAAGAATTTATAATTATTTCGCTTTGTAGGTAGGTAAACATCGCGTCGCATCTACGCGCGCGCACCTTTTGTGTGCGTGCCGCGTGTGCATGTTACAGGCAGTAATTGCGACATTTATTGAATCGTCTAGTTTCTTACGTTTTCAGTTTTAATTCTATTGATTCTATAAATATATTTAACTTCAAATATGCCTACAAAAGGTGAAGTAACACTGCAAGAGGCAGATATTAAAATACAAATAAAGATGTTAACTGCGCAACGTGAATCAATGTTTGGTCGGTTGCAATACATCTATAATTACGCAAAAAACGCCTTTGAAGATACAGTATCAGAAGAATTGTTTTTGTCCAGTATCATTACATTGGAATCGATTCGCGATGAATTTTCTGATTTAGTAAAACAAATCAATTTGCTTGAGCTGACTTTGAATCCTGACGCGGTACCTAATTTTCAATCTTGGAATGCGTTTGATGATTTATATTGCCGTATTAGGCGGGTCGAAAGCAAAATTAACGCTCTTGAAGTTCCTGAGTCTACATGCAACGATACTGGTAACAATTCTGAAAGCAAGAAGAGTACTATAAAATTACCTAAGTTGGAGTTATTGTCGTTTTCTGGTGATCCTATTGAGTGGCCAATGTTTTATGAAAATTTCAAAAATACTATTCATGTAAAAGAAAACTTAACAGATCACGAAAGAGTGCAATACTTAATAGGAAAACTTTCGGGTCGTGCTTTATCAGTGTGCTCCGGAATCACTCCCACCGGGGAAAATTACGAAAAGATTTGGTCAACTTTGGTTAAAAAATATGAGGATAAACGTTGTCTCGCTTCCGCTTATTTGGATCAATTATTAAATTTTAAAGCTGCTAGTTACGCTTCTTCAAAAAATATAGAATTATTTTTAGATAAATTCGCCGCCGCGGTCGCTAGTTTGAAATCTTTGAAATTGTCTGATTTGACGGATTTCATATTACTCCACGTAGCACTTAAGAAACTGGATTCGGAAACATCGCGCGCCTTTGAAATGTTAAAACGTGACGAATCCATACCTACGTATAATAGTTTAATCGGTTTTCTTCATGAACAATCCAAAATATTGGATCGCACGCCTTCTTCTATATCTACTACTTCTGCCCCGCCAAAGAAGTATGGTAAAAATAACGCAGAACAAAATTACTCGAAGCCTACGCATTCATTTGTCGTAGTGGATAATGCTTGTGTGTGCTGTAAACAAACCACACATACACAATTATATAAATGTGATTCTTTTAAACGCCTTTCAATTAATGATCGTATTAATTTTATTAAAAAACGAAATGGATGTTCTAATTGTTTGAGTTTATATCATGTAAGTTTCGCTTGTAAATCTACGGTTTTATGTCGCTACTGTGGATGCAAACATCATTCACTTTTATGTAGAAAAATGAAGTCGCATACGGAACCGCAAACCGTAAACGTTCGTGCGGAAACCTCTGAAACGCTGAAGCACTCCGCTGCCGCCGGCGGCCCCGCTAACCGGTTTCAGACGCCTGCGCCCACAGTGGATGCGTCACACGATAATAAAATATCTCTTTGTAATATTAAATCTAGTTCTGAACGCTTGAACACTTGTTTATTAGGAACTGTTCAATTAAACACTGAAGATAACTTGGGTAACTTACATACTATTAGAGGTCTAGTGGACACAGCTTCACAAAATAATTTCATAACCGCAGATTGCTGCAAATTATTAAATTTACGCTATAATAAAATTACTAGATCTGTCGTTAAGGGCATAGGTGGCTCCGCTAGTTCAATTAAGGGCATGTTAACACTTAAAGTGTCATCATTAATAAATAAAAATATTAAATATTCTATTAATGCTTTTGTAATCGATCGAATTACGGATAAAATACCTACCGCTCATATAAATACTACTTCATTTACCTATTTAAATAATGTTACGCTCGCTGATAAATATTACTCGGTTCCGGGTGATATCGATCTTTTGTTGGGGGGTTCGATGTTTTCACAAATTTTACTGTCGGGCCGTGTAACGGGACCTCCGGGTATGCCGACAGCTTTCGAGACTGTCTTCGGTTATATGATTATAGGCAATGTAGATATTGAAAATAATCCCAGTAACATATCTCTTGCTTGTTGCGCTGTTACTCAACCCTGTATAAATACGATTTTACAAAAATTTTGGCAACTTGAAGAAGTTCATACCGCGCCTGTCCTTAATGCTGAGGATCGTGAATGCGAAATTATATTTAAAGATAATTTGTCGCGAGACAAGTCTGGACGCTACAGCGTCGCGCTTCCCTTTTCGCGCGACTCTGCTTCTTTGGGTGACTCGTATACAATCACTAAAAATAGATATTTTTCTTTGGAACGAAAACTTAATGCTTCGCCTACTTTGCGCTTAGAATACAACGCGGTTATCAAAGAATATTTAGATAAAAATTATATCTCTCCAGTTTATGATGATAATATTGAAAGTGGTTATTACATCCCTCACCACGCCATCGTGCGTCAAGACAAAACCACGACGAAGTTGCGTATAGTGTTAGACGCGAGTGCCAAAACCACTTCTGGCCTATCACTCAACGACATATTATATACAGGGCAAAATCTACAAAATGACTTATTTTTAATATTACTCATGTTTCGCTTTTATAGTATAGCTTTCTCAGCAGACATCAAGCAGATGTATTTGCAAATTTTGGTTCAGGAAGAACATCGCAAATTTCAAAAAATACTTTATCGTTACAACTCTACGGAACCTCTCGTCACGTATGAGTTCAATCGCGTCTGTTTTGGATTACGTAGTAGTCCCTATCTCGCTATGCGTGTCGTACGCGAATTGGCCGCCGAAGAACAAGACACATACCCGCTCGCCGCGGATCTTGTACCGCGCGCCGCCTATATGGACGACGTGTGTTGTTCTGTTCCCACGCTACCTGATGCACTCAAACTTAAGAATGAGTTGCTGGGTCTCTTCAAGGCCGGGGGCTTTGACTTGGTAAAATGGTCTAGTAATTCTGCTGAATTGTTAGATTCGTTGCCCGAGTCTTATCGCTACCGTTCGGCTGTTCAGTTTGAACAGGAACAACATTTAAAGATTTTGGGACTTCAGTGGTCTCCGTCTACTGATGTATTTAGTTTTGTCGTGTCCATAGAGGAGCGACTATGTACAAAACGAAATATTTTGTCCGTCATCGCTCGTCAATATGACATAATTGGGTTTATCGCACCGGTCATATTATTTGCTAAGGTTCTCATCCAGCAGCTTTGGCTTTTGAAATTGGACTGGGACGAACCAACGCCGCCGCACATTGCTGAAATTTGGCATAAATATATTTCCGAACTTCCTGAATTAGCTAAATTAAAATTCCCGCGTCATTTAGGTGTAACTGAAAATTCAAAAATTTCTATAATCGCTTTTTCAGACGCTAGTGAAAAAGCTTATGGCGCAGTTATTTATTTACGCATATCTAACGCTAACAACCCGCCTATTATACGTTTGGTTTGCGCGAAATCTAAAGTAGCGCCTCTTAAAGTTGTTTCTATCGCTCGCTTGGAGTTGTGCGCTGCGCTACTTATGGCTAAATTAACGCGTCTAGTCATCGACACATACGCTCCTCGTCATAATATTGACGATATTTATTGTTTCACCGATTCTATGGTGACTCTATGCTGGATCCACTCGTCTCCGCATAAATTTAAAACATTTGTTGCTACGCGAATTACAAAAATTATTGATACGCTTCCTCCGCGACATTTTTATCACGTAAATGGAGTTGATAATCCGAGTGATTGTTTGTCTCCTGGTATCACACCTTTACGCTTAATTGACCATCCATTATGGTTTAATGGTCCCTCATGGCTACAGCAAGAACCTGAAAGTTGGCCTATTAAAAGGTTCAAACCTCCTGATAATATAGAAGTACCCGAATCAAAGGTAATCGCTTTGGCTACGTCGGCCGAAGAAGAACCACATGCTTTGTATACGCTATCACAACGCTTTTCTTCGTGGAACGCTTTACTTCGCTCTATTGTTTACATTTATCGCTTTTTAAAGAAACTACCTCGCGCTGAAGTAATTACCAGTTCACAATTTGATTTCGCTGAAACTCAAATAATTAAGGTTATGCAATCTAAATATTTCGCTGACGATATAAAATGTTTAATTTCAAATAAAAATTGTTCGCCTCAAATCAGAAAATTAAACCCATTTCTAGATAAATACGGATTGTTGCGCGTTGGTGGACGCCTGCGTAATGCAGACTTATCCTATGATCAGCAACATCCTATTTTATTACCTCGAAAGGACTATATTGTCGAACTCATAATAAAATATTATCACGAGAAACATTGTCATACTGGGCCGCAACTACTTATGTCTATACTTAGACAACGCTATTGGATTTTATCTTGTCGAAACACCGTTCGCAAAATTGTTCATCAATGTTACTTTTGTTTTAAGGTTAATCCAAAAAATACATTTCCTATGATGTCTGATTTACCAGCTTGTCGTGTACAGCAAACTAAAGCTTTCACGCATACAGCTGTAGATTATGCAGGTCCAATCAGCATTACGCCTTATAGAAAACGCGGTGTTCGTCCTATAAAATGCTATTTGTGCATATTTGTGTGCCTCGTAACACGCGCTGTGCATATAGAGATAGCCTCAGATCTGACAACGCACGTATTCATTTCAGCTTTTAAACGCTTTCTTGCCAGACGGGGTGCGGTTTCGTGTATGTACTCTGATAACGGTACGACGTTTATAGGAGCAAAAAATACGCTTAAGGAACTCTATAAATTTTTATGTTCTAAAAATTACAATTTTTCATTTGCAAAGGAGTTATCAGAAAACAGAATCACCTGGAAACTCATACCTCCACGCAGTCCTCATTTTAATGGACATGTCGAGACTTACGTCAAAGCGTTTAAAACTCATTTGTTTCGCGTAATAGGTTCGCAGATTTTAACATATGAAGAATTGTTGACAGTATTGGTGCAAATAGAGTGCGTGCTGAATTCGCGTCCGCTTACGCTATTGAGTTCTGATTCATCGGAGCCTTCTGCTCTAACGCCCGCGCATTTTTTAATGTCAAGTCCAATAAAACATTTACCTTTTGTAGATGAGACAGAGTTTTCTAGTAATTTAGTAAAACGATATAAGCTTTTGGATAATATGGTACAATCTTTTTCAAAAAGATGGAAGTTAGAGTACTTACATCTTTTATAAACGCGTGAGAAATAGAATACACCTTCTAAACCAATCGAAAAGGGTACGATTGTAATTGTAATGACTGATGATACCCCTATCCTTCATTGGCCGTTGGGCGTAGTAGTTTTTACATTCCCAGGAGTCGACGGAGTAGTCCGTGTTGCGTCAGTTAAGACTGCAACTGGAATTTACAAGAGACCAGTCGTGCGTCTCTGTCCTCTACCCACGCAATAGCAATAATTTAATTTATTCTCCGCTTTCTTTGTTAAATTCTAAGTTTATTTTAATATTTTTCCTTTATTTTTCCTTGTGCAATTGAAAGCGAGTCTTTCAATGGCCGGGGGCAATGGCTACGCCGCATCCCTGATTCTTGTTTCCGCACTACCCGCTTTTTCCTTTACATTCAGTCCGCTGTTGTCTTTCCTATGTGACGCACTGAAATTATAAAACGCTAAAACGCATAATCGCTTATCGCCTAAAACTCATATAAAAAACCTAATAATATTGTGTAACAAACGCTATAACATATAAACTGTGGAGTGTGCCCGATTACGTGTTGGTGCCGCGCCGCCGCCTGACTGGAGGAGCTCCTGGCTGACAGCGAAGACTTATATGTGTGTTGCTGCGTCAAGGTCAGTCCCTTTAGTCTTTCCTCTCCTTTCGCTATCGCCCCTCGCTATACCTATAAATACAGTCCACTAAAACGCTCACGCTTCAGGAGTGAGCCCAGACGAAGTTCAAAGAAGAACTCGTGGGCGCCTTCAGATACTAAATAGACATCTTTTATGTTATATTAAATTAAAGAATTAACGTCATTTAAATAATTTGGAAACCTATACTATAACAGATGTA
Source organism: Luffia ferchaultella (assembly GCA_949709985.1). Taxonomy (NCBI): domain Eukaryota; kingdom Metazoa; phylum Arthropoda; class Insecta; order Lepidoptera; family Psychidae; genus Luffia; species Luffia ferchaultella. The sequence goes on from OX453247.1 coordinate 24,494,073, forward strand.
ATATTAATAATCAAACAACAAATAATGCTTCCGCACTATCATAATCGAATTCTTCTAACCACTGTATTATTATGTTTTAATATGGAAATTGCTTACCCGTTTTACTTCATATGTTTTATTTATTTTATTATATAAGCGGGGGGTCACGTACGTATAATGACGTTTAGCAACGGCACTACATGGGAAAGGTACAGGACAACTATCTAGTCTCCTGCCTGATTCCGGCAGTAGTGGGACAGCGACACGATGGTACCCTCTGATACATTGATAAATAAATAACTTCCGTGCTGACAGTACTTTTGCTTCCTCATAGACGGATACTGTAGGATGTCTGAAGGGTAAGCACAGTGAGACCTTTAATACAGCTCTTTGCGCTCCCTTGTACTCTTATGAGGTTAGTTTTAGTAGCACCTCCCCGAGAGCAGATTCAGTAGGCAACTATACATTCATATAATAATAATAATAATAAAATCATTTATTGCCAAAAACCAAAAAAGCAGTTACAGAAATTCTTAAAAAAAGCTTATTCTTTACGAAGTTTACAAAATTGGTGGCAAACGGAATCGACTCAGCCTAATGATGGTCAGCCGCTGGCGAACATGACCATCGCTGATATTCTGCCGATCCCGAAAATAAATATCTTATACATAAAATTATACAGACTATCACTACACACTCCGATCACATACATGTCCAGACAGAAATTTGGCGCCAGAAATGTAGACAAATAGAAATATCACGTCACTGTTCAGTTAGGCGTGACCAACGCACACAGAGACGGTTAGTAGGTGCCCGATCAGTAAGTACTGCACAGCGAGAGTGTATTGGTCGTGCAGTAGTTCATATGCTACTTGACATCCAGTAGCATATAAAAGCAAATAAGTATTTTTCTTGTCATTGTATCGCGTGGGTATATCCAGACATGCAAGCAATCGAATATTTTATAAGAACTTAAAAATAATATTAAATACAAACTTAAATACTAATTAAATATAAAAAAATCGTATACCTCGTGAAGATTCGCTTACTGAATCGCGCATACATAGAAGGGAGCAAGATACGGGTCCCGTCATGGCTCAGTGAGTCCGAGGCAGGGCCGGGTAGAGGTCAGATTACGACCCACAGAGTTCAACTACAATAACTCAAGTCCGAAATTTTATTGAAACCACACATTTTAATGCAATTTAGCAGCTTGTGAGATCTTTTTTTTGAATATCCAATAAGTGAGCCTTAACAATTCGTCTAAAAACATATAGTAAACTGGCGTTTCTCGCTGGTGGGGGTAAATTATTCCAGCATTTCGATGACGCATATTTAAAGCTACCCCTGAAAGTAGCTAACCTAAAAGACCGAACTATAGAAATATTGTTTCTTTTTATGGCCATCCTAGCTCGTGTTTCCTGGGCCCAGGCAATTTTTTCGGCAAGGTACGGAGGGCAACCAGTTTTACGGAGGTTAAACATAATGATAGCCAGTTTAAGAGTTCGTCTGTTTAGCATATTTAGGATATTTTTTTCATTCAGAATTGGCGTAATCCGAGCTCTGCGCGCCACGTGCTGACGAAAACGAATGCAAGAGTTTTGTACGCGCTGCACACTCTTTTGCGTTTTTTTAAGTAGACATGGGCCATACACTACATCACCATATTCCAAATGCGAAAGTACCAACGAGTCGCATAACTTATTGCGAACGCTGGGGCATAAAAACGGGCGGAGCTTGTAAATAGTCCTAAGAGCGGCATAACATTTTGATACCTTATTTCTAACGTGAGCTTCAAACTTCAATTGACTATCTAATATAAATCCGAGATTTCGTACTTCTATCGACTCTAATATTGGTCGATCTGCCACCACTATACTGTTGAGGAATTTACGAATCGTCTGGGCTTGAGATTTGGTACCGAGAACTATGTACATACTTTTAGTAGGATTGATCATTAAGCTATGCTTGTTCGACCAGTCTACAATAGCTTTTAAGTCTGCATTGATATTACGCACGGCTTTATTAATTGACTCGACGTTTGGCAACATGTGCATATACAGCTGGGTGTCATCCGCGTACATATGGGTGAAACTATGAGATACAGTAGTAAGTAGGTCAGCTGTGTATATTGAATACAGTAGTGGACCTAGTATTGACCCCTGAATTACACCCCTTGTAAGTTTTAACGGTTTAGACTGCACCAAATTACCTTTGTCATTGAGACATTCAACTATCTGCTCTCTGTTATTAAAGTAGTTAACGAACCACTTACACGAGTCTTCAGTAAAACCGTAGTACGACAGTTTTGCTATGAGAACAGGTATACTCAAGCAGTCAAATGCCCGCGAGTAGTGCAGCATAACCAGGACCGTTCCCATTCCCTGATCAGCCGCGGAGAGCACGTCATCAACGATGTGTAACAGTGCAGTAGTAGTGCTATGATTTTTCCGAAAACCAGATTGGTTTATAGGAAATATATTATGAACCTGAAAGTATTCTGTAATCTGCATGTGCACCGCCTTCTCTAATATTTTAGATAGTGCCGGAAGTATACTGATGGGTCGCAAATCGGCGAAACTTTCTATTTTACCTTTCTTTGGGATGGGTTTAACAATCGAACAGCGCCAGGATGACGGACAAATGCCGGTAGATAATGAAACATTAATTATGGTAGTAATCGCCTCAAGAGAGATATAAAGCCTTCTACGTTTGTAGAAGTAATACGGTTTCAGCAACCATACGCAAATTTTTTTAAATGTGAATCGTTTGTCTAATCCTAGACGAAACTGCAACAGTTTGTAGTTCCCAGTTTAATTTATCATCTATTACGACACCTAAATACTTTACTGAGTTACAGCGATTTAATAACGGACAGTCACATTGCCTCAGTCGTATATTTGGATTTCGGTTGCAAGGAAATGTGTGTATTACGATTCTAAAGGTATCACTAAGGCCTTCCACTTCAGTCTTGCTAAAGCAAAGATATTTCGTTTCAGTTGTATTTAGAGACAGAAGACTATTTTCTAGCCAAGCAGTCACTGAACATAGACCATCTTCAGTCAACAGAGCCACTTCGCTCCTTGTACTTCCATGAAAAAGCATGACAGTGTCATCGGCAAACATAATAACATCAGAACCTTTCATTTTAATTTTGCACAAACCATTGACATAAATTAAAAATAGAGTGGGGCCAAGAATACTACCTTGAGGTACGCCGTATATACAAGTACCCTCGTTGCTTACATGCCCTTCAACACAGACATGCTGTTTACGATCCGTCAGATAATCCTGAAACCACTTGTTAGTAATTCTCAATTAATTTCAAACTAATTCCAATATTTTCTAAATGTCTTAGTAGAATAGGAATCGACACCATATCAAATGCCTTCTGTATGTCAAAAAATACGCCTAAACACTTCTCGTTTTTGTCAAGGTAAGTGGTTATTAGAGTTGATAGTTTTAAAAGAGCATCATCAGTTGACTTTTTGCTACGAAATCCAAATTGTTTGTCATCAAGCAAGAAGCGGGATTTTAGGTAGTTCATTAGTCACTTGTTTGCTAATTTTTCAATTATTTTAGAAATCGTACCCAAAAGTGAAATGGGTCTAAAATTTGTTGGTAGACGTTTATCACCATTTTTGTAAACGGGAACAACTACAGCCTTTTTGAAGATACGTGGGAACCTTCCTGTTTCAAAACTAAGGTTGCATAAATAGCTGATTGGCTTACTTAAAAAAATGCTGAATTTCTTTAAAAAGGTACTTGTGATGTTATCTGGACTTGGAGCGCTATTAGTTTTGAGGCTGGCGATAACACATTCTACTTCAGTTAGGTAAAAGGAAAAAGAATTGATAGGTGCGTCAGCTGATTTAGCTTGGTTCATAAGATCTGTTTCACTTAACTGTAGTTTGGTCATTGTCAGGTTAGCCAAATTGCGTCCTATATTGATGAAGTACCTATTAACCTCATTTAGTGAGTCTGTAGGTGTATTTTTGATTTTCAATAATTCAGTACATTTAACTTTATTTAAATTAAAATTACAAACGTCTTTGATTGATTGTCCAATCTATATTGGACATATATTATCACTATGAAAGCATTCCTTGTCACTTGAGCGACATTCATTTCTTCAAACCCAAAGAACCTCATAAAGAAATTAGCAATTGTAGCTAATTTGGATTTACAAGTGAAAAAATCAGATACGGTTGTTGGTATGATATCATCCAATAATGTCGCTTTGCAGGATAATTGCTGAAACGAATGGAATGGTTAGTCACTCGTGCGTCCAGTCGCCGGTGAACTGGTGGTAGCCCTTAATTATTTGTGATATAAATTAATAAAAACTAAACAAAAGTAATTGATGCTTCTTTCTGACGTACTTACCTAAAACATCTGGGCTTACACTTAAGGGGTAGGTTTTTCATACAAAAAAGGGTGTTCAGTCCGTATTTAATCCTCGCTGTATTTCTGTATCAATATTTACAGAAAAAATATATGTGATAAAAAAAAATTACTGTCATAAATAATAAGAAAATACCGCCCATTTTCTTATTATTTTTTTTGGTATCATGTTTAGTTGTTTTCTTAAGAACAAATTCTTGAAAAACATGATTTTCGTCGATACTACGAATTTGAAAAAAAAAAACATACCGCCCTAGGTACATCCTTTTTTATTGACCCTGCGAATCTTGGTTGCAATTCATACACATTTTAGGGGTGGAAACACACAGCTCGCAAGCTGTTTCAACGGATATATTATAGTTGTTTTTGGGAATTTCCTCTTGTCTTCACTGTCTTTCGGGAATAGGTCAGGGAAGAGGAATTGAAACGAAGATAACGATGCCAATTCGAAGCCGCGGAAAGAAAGATTATCCCCTTAAGAACTCTAGATGAAGACCGATTAGTATAATCGGACTAAAAATAATTGTCTGTGCTTTGTCGTCTAGACGAGCGTAGCTAATTTTCCTTAAGGACATCTATGGGTATTGAAGGATATACTATCATATACGATGGGTCCATGGCCCATGGCATGGCATGGCTCAATATGACTCAAATGGTATAAGGTATTGCAAGCGGAGACAAAAACTGCAAAACATATTTGTCGTAAAAATCTTTATTTTCACATTAAGACCACCACCAAATATATTTTGGTTATGGGTTCGTTTGTCCGCGCGTGCAATACCTTATACCATTCAAATCAAATTTATATGATAGTGTATTTTATTATCTGCTTAAGTAGGTATATAATAAAAATAAAATTCTACGTTGTTCAAACCAAATTCTATGGAATAAGTATAGCTTATTTTTCGCTTTTCAATTAATTTCTTTTTTCATTTTAGTTAAGGTTTTCCAGTCGGGTAATTTTTTTTTTAATAATTAAATTGATTTCAAACTTTTAAGTTTTATTAATTGGTACACATTTACTTTTGTTTTAGTTACAGCCCAACAAAGATATAACTTACACTATCATTAAATACACTATTTTTTAGTTTATGTCAAAATAGTAGTATAAAAGTGTTTTAATATAAATGTATATCTATATTTTTTACTGTTATATGTATATTTTTACCTGAAAGCTTGGAAGTGCTTAATCTACAGAAACCTGAGTTTGTATTTCACGATATCGCATAATTAGAGTCAGATTCAGAAATAATTGAAATTATTCTTTTGTTTTCTAGTTTGATTTTAACATTGAAAATTTTTATCAGATCGTTCTCGTGGGAGAGTGTAATTCGGCTATATTCGGCGGAAATTTATGATAGTAGACGAAAGGTATAAAGACGGTATTGTCAAAAAATGCAGGAGCTTATATCGTACAATACAAAATTTTCAAAAATCGGTAAGTAATTTTTTTTTGAAAAATCGAAAATGATGAAAAAAAGACGTAATTTCCCGATTTTTCGGACAAAAAGTTGATTATTTTCAAAACGAAAACGAATATCGAAAAAATGCTCTGAAAGCAGATGGATTATCTACCGTTTGAAAAAAGAACTTTTGGAATCGGTCGCAAACTGTGGACTGGGCAGGTGTCCTTTTCATTGAATGATCATTAGATCAGTAACCCCGGTGAATGAGATTCGGCTACATTTCAGAAAGTTATAAAGGTACACGAAAAGCAGTAGCGTCAAAAGATGCAGGAGCTCGCGGGGCATCGTATGGTAATTTTTGAAAATTGGTCCATAACTTAAAGCAATCGTGTCGTGATAGCCTAAAGCGACCTGTCTCAAATTTATTGTAAGGTCATAGGCCCATGGTTCGAATCCGGGCGTGTACCAATGAGTTTTTCTAACTTAAGTACATAAGAATCACTGACTCCGTGCCTCGGAGAGCACGTTAAGCAGTCGGTCCCGGACGCTGTCAACAGGTGGCGGTCGTTACAATCCCCAACCCGCAGTGGAGCAGCGAGGTGGATTTAAACTCCAAATCCCCCCCCTCCTCACCCTGGGGGAGGCATGAGCCCCTGCAGTGGGGTAAAAATGGGCTGATGAAGTGAAGTGAATGAAGAACTTAATTCAAAAAAATTAATAAAATTGTTTGACAAAAATGTGTTATAAATTTTTATTTTTGATGTTCATTTTCAATGTCCGATAATTGCGAGAAGCGCGAAATCTGTAGGTTTTTCAGCGTGTAAATTTTTTGTACCCAAAAGGTTCCTAAGTAGTATATTTTTGTACCTACTTACCTACTTGTACCTAAGTAGGTACAAAAATATATATAAATATAAAGTACTATACCATACATTTTTTTTGTTGATTTGAAAAAAAAACGCGTCTGTGTCAGTTTCCTGAAATATATCGAAAAATCCAAAACGATTCATAGAAATGCCACCTAAAACTAAATTTTTGATGTTATCTCCCCTCCATTCAAATTTTTAGCGAAAATAATTCTGAGGCGTCAGCTATGTCTTCGATAATTTGGAATGCTATTTTTAGGCTCTAATTGCTAGTTAAAAAAGTGACACATTTGTAATAAAGTATTTGAATGTCTATGAAACTGGATTTTTAGGCCTTTGAGCAGCGCAAAGCGCGGAATACACGGCCACACTGGGGTGCAAAATCAATCTTGGATCGTGCGAACAATATTTATCACATTAGACTATCAAACGCATCATATTAATTATAATAACAGCACATAAGAGAATGCCACGCATAATACCATTATGTATTTACCATCATACAAAGAATTTATTCCACTAAAATTAAATATATTAGAAAAATGTTCTGTGGTCTAGTTACACCCAGCGGGGGGGGTCATGACCCTCCCTCTGGATCCGCCCTTGGGAGTTGACCAATATTAAACTCTCCTCAAATTAAAAATTAATTATCCGAATAATTTTGCATGCGATCGGATACTAAATCAAAGAAAAATTATAGCGTATTATCCTGATCAACTTCCTGTTAAATATATACACAGAGTACGTCAAGAATTCTAATAGCTAGAACCCTTGACTTGAATATACTTTTTTGTGAAATACCTTGTATTTCTATATTGTTTATTCTATCTATCCTTAAATGTATCAAGTGACATTTCAAATGGAAGGAAAATAAATGGGAAATAGAAATAGTAGTAGAAATAGACTAAAATTTTCAACAAAATACGCAATTTCTTGCATTTCACTCATGGTTCACAGGAGGACCTAAACGAAATTCCTAAGTTTCAAATTCGCGCGGGAAATAAAAAATATTCGTGAAGAAGAAATACGTATATACTAGTCGGGTTAAAATACTTGCGAAAATTTGAGTCAGACCACGCGAGTCTGGCTCGCAATTGACCAGTTTTTAAATAAAATGTTAACTCATATGCACTTACACGTTTTTTTCTACCTTTCTTTAACTGTTTGCAAATGAGGTGAAACCTTTCAGTAATGTATAGTTTCATCAAGGATCAAGTAGGCTAGTAAAAAATTAAAATTATTATTTTTTAAATCATATTCACGGATTCCATATTTATAAGCACTTATTGCAATTGTTTGACAACAGCAGCGTGGAAAATATCGGGCGGTGCGAACGGCCCGGCGCCGCCGGCCGGGCGGCGGTGATCGGCGCGGTGGCACCATGCGGCGGTCACGATCGGCGATCTAAGTAGGCGAACGGCTTTCTTCGCACAGGTGGCCTAGTGACCCCGCCACGGCCGCAAGTCGTCTTTACTTAATATAAAGCGCATTTATTTGAGTACGTAGGTCGATCTTAGTGATGCATTTGCAAGTCGATGACTTTTGGAATATAAGTCGTACAGTTGGATGCAATCCATCAACGTACAAATGCTATATATGAGCATTTTCAACCAGCACTGAGTATGCATTCATAATGTAGTTGAATTCGCCTGCTAAGTCAGTGCGACAAATAGCCGCATAACAGAAACGCTAGATTCATTGCAAGTAATAGTTAAAACACTTGTTGTTTTGTATCAAATCTCTCATTCAAATAGGTAGGTAATAACATAGTTGTACCTCGCTTCACCTCTTTTACCTCTCACACCTTACAAAGACGACAATACTGGTATGACGCTGGTTGCTATAAATATTGTGGGCCAATTTATCTTAGTATACCATATCTCACTTCACACAGAAGGTACACATGCATCAAGTGTCATGCCGGTACGTCGCCGACTGAGTTGATCTATCGGTCGATCTTACGGTTGTCTAAAACTAGTGTTAACAATGTACGAAGAGAGCGGTTTCCGTCCCGAGCGTGGAGGTGTTTTTTTTTTGCCAGAGCTCCGTTAGAGGCGGCCCCGGCGGGCTCGTTACGTTGGGAACCAGTCAGGCGACATGCCGCCAAGTCGGCCCATCCATTGCCACTGTGCACCATGCTCTCGAAGGCGGCGCTCGCGGTGTGTGCTCTGTGCGCCCTGAAAGCGCTGAGCGCGCACGCGGGAGGACCTGCCACCCCGCAGCGGCTAAACTTCACTGTGTACGAGTTGCGGCCGGAAGCCGACGGCGACTACGTCAAGAACCCGGTGAAGTTGCTTGTGGCGGGCGAGGGCGTCTCGCGACTAGGTCCACTGCTCGAATATCTGGTGCAACGTGTGCAGGGGCTTCTGTCAGTGCGGCTGCCTGTTTCACAACAGCCGCCGCGTGTGCTCCTGCAGCCCGACACCGACGCGCTCCGCTTCGAACTGGAGGTGCCCGGGCCTCCCACTGACTCGCCCATCACCTCCACAGCCGCTGTTTAATTCTCATTTACTACGTTCATTTAATACTTTTGATTCTAGATCCTGCACAGCCATCGCTTCTTCCTCTAGTCGGTTCTGAAAATTGAAAATTGATATTGACAAAAGCATAGAGGGATGAGGCCGCTTAGTAGTTCACGCCGTTATTGACACAATCCCCACGTCTCCCGTTCGAACGAGGTATATCAAACGATCTAAACCAGAGAGCGGCAAGGGTCCTGCCCGCTTTCGAGCAACCAGGTCGATGGCGGGGTCACTAGGTCCTCGGCGAATGCGAAAGCCACCGGAAGTTATAATGGGCTCCCGTGCCGCTAGACACGTGCCCGGTTTGACGATGCGCACGAGTATCAAGAACGCACTGAGCCGCCGAACTCCGGCCGCAACGCTCGCCGCCAAGATGCGTCTCTGGAGCTGGTGCTGGTGGTGCTGGTGCGCGTTGGCCGCCGGCTGGCCTATCCACTGCCGCGCTCCGTTCCTGCGTCTCGAAAGGTATCACATTAACTTTTCTTCAGCTTCGACTTCATTTTTTATATTCTTTAATTAGATATTATCAGAGATTCTTCCAACAGAATAGTTTTACTACATTTACGATGCATTTTACATTGACTCGGTTAGGACAATACGTATCTGTGATTGACAAATATGTCAATGTAAGAATATAATAATGTATAATATATATTGTTCATAACCATATATACTCTGTGTATTTGTAGTATAGTAAGAAGAAAGATATATCGACTATAAAAAATTATTATAATTAATTCATTATTCAGTATTAATTAATGTTAATATTTTTTCTATAGTCGATATATTTTTCCTCTTTCAATATAATAATCGTGAAAGTAATAGTAAGTGCCATTTAGAGCTGTCTAAAGGTTATGTCAAATGTGAACGAGGAATGAAATTACAGTCTTACGATTAAGATTCGGCAATTCAAGAAAATAGCAGAAGTAACTTGAAATATCAATTTTAATAAAATATACTTACGATGAGTGATTAAAAACATCTGGTATCGAATTTCCGAAACAGAGTTTTGTCGATGTTTTTAATTTATACAAAATCTTTTGTTCGTTGTTATTGACCATTGTGAATATTAAGTGGGGGTGGTTTTGGTGATTCGCCATCATATTCGAAAGATAGGGTGCCCAGAATAGCGCTCCTCCGCAGAAGATCTATTCATAACAATTATTGGTCTAGAAGGCAGTGCATTTCAAACTTTATTTTATTTTATATTTGTTGTTATAGCGGCCAGAGTAGTAGGTGCATACTTCACGAAAATTTCAAGTGTAAACAATGATCTTATACAACCAATCACCAAAAACATCGAAAAAATACGTTTTTTTTAATGGGGACACCCTCACAGCAGTCTAGTACACACGGATACAGCCACAGATCATGATACAGCCCTGTGACAGATGGACAAACGGACGAACGGATCTTTTGGGGAACGGAACCCTAAAAATACTTGTTTCAGAATTTATGGAAAAGTAACTCTTAAGGGAGCAAAATAGGGGATGAACATTTCTACGCCACTTCTGTCAATCTTAAAGTACTTTTTTTTGACTTTCAAGATTTTAGAGAATTTAACCCTTATGAGGTTTAATTAAGTTTTGTTCAAGGTTAAAACTATGTAAATTGATATTTAGTCTTTCAGTTGGAAATTGATAAATGAGTACCTGTTTTAGCAATTACAGAAATTTTACCCTTACGGGAGTAAAATAAGGGATGAAAGATTCTCCGTAGAAGAGAATTCTGTAATTTTTAAGGCTCAAACCATGAAAAAAGATACTATTTTATTTTAGTTAAAGTTTTGGCTGGAAATAGGATTGAATAAAAATGATTTTTTCTTTTTAAAATGGAATAACCCTTCATAATTGTTAATACGTAAATGTAATCTATGCAAACGAAGCCGGGGGCGGTCGCTAGTTATTATATATACTCCGAAAACTCCACTCGGAAAACATTTCCTTTATTTCCCGTTTTTTTTTTCAACGACACTATCATATGTAACTCGAAAGCGGGCGCTTTCACGGTAATATAAGGTATATGTGCAAGGGTTACTCAATAAGTTTTACACAGAAAAAGTTTTTGTTATAAGTAACAATAAATTTAATTACTAGTTACCTAAAAATAGTGACAACATAACTACTACCTATAAGTAATCAAACACAGTTGTACCAGCTTACCAACCAGTAGCTTGCATTTTAAGGAACTTTGTTTAAAAATTATCAGTTTTGCTATTTTCATGGCAACATAACTAGTTTTGTTATACCCTTTTTTCAATGTAAGATGCTGGTAATTTGAAATAGGAATGCACGTGTATATGTATTTAAAAGAAAAATTTATTTGTAATAATAATAATAATAACGTATACATCACAACAACGTCTAGGCCCCAAATTAAGCATTAGCTTGTATTTTGGGTACCAAGCGAAGACACCACATACATATAACAACTATGACTCGGTACCAGTATTAATATTCATGATATAAATACTGACCCGACCTGGGATTCGAACCCGGGACCTCCAGCTTCGTAGGCAGGGTCGCTACCCACTAGGCTAAGCGGTCGTCATTTAAAAATAAAACACAATTAGTCATTTGTTCAATTTAAAAGAAAATGTAGTGATTTTGCTGTAACGCTTCCCGTGCTTTTTAAACGACTTCAAAAAAGAAGGTTTCTCAATTCGACCGTATATATGTTTTTTTTTAATATGTTTTATGTGTGTTCAGGGATAACTTCGTTGTTTATGAACCGAATTGGATGAATTTTTTTTTGTGGTAAGGAGATATCTCAGGAATGGTACCATGATAAAGAAACCAAGATCTGATGATGGCATCCCAGAGAAATCGAGGGCAACCTTCGAAAATCGTAATTTAAAGTATCTTATTTTAAGTATTTTGATAAAGTACTACTGCTAGTGCTATTTATTGAAGGTCGAGAGTTGATCTGATGATGGAGCTGAAAGACAGTCGAAGGAACTCCTCAACGATTTACAGCAATTAACTGGTGTTTGGACTTGATTCATTTCTATTGATGAGATCTTTGCACCCATATGGATTATAAGCGCCATTACAGGTCTGATGATGGAGACCATACACAGTCGAAGGAACTCCTTAACGATTTATAGCAATTACCTGGTGTTTGGACTTGATTCATTTCTATTGATGAGATCTTTGCACCCATATGGATTATAAGCGCCATTACAGGTCTGATGATGGAGACCATACACAGTCGAAGGAACTCCTTAATGATTTATAGCAATTACCTGGTGTTTGGACTTGATTCATTTCTATTGATGAGATCTTTGCACCCATATGGATTATAAGCGCCATTACAGGTCTGATGATGGAGACCATACACAATCGAGGGAACTCCTTAACGATTTACAGCAATTACCTGGTGTTTGGACTTAATTCATTTCTATTGAAGAGAACTTTGCACTCATATGGGTTATAAGTGCCATTACAGGTCTGATGATGAAGACCATAAACAGTCGAGGGAATTCCTCAACGATTTACAGCAGTTACCTTTTGTACGGTTCAATATGCCAAAATGTTCAGTTCGCACAAAAATAATAATTAAGATTGAAGTTTTACATAGAAATACCACTACCTACTAGGCATGCTGATGCGTCAATTTGACACTGAATTTAAGTTACGTAATCGCGGCGCTGTCTCATTTGAGTAGCGCGTTTAGAAGCCCCATTTATACTAAATACAAATAAGTTACAGATGCGTTCAACTAAAAATTGAAAAATAAAACAATTTAAAATAATAAAAATAAAAACCGACTTCAAAAACAAAAACTAAAAAGTTAAAAATAAAATTTTCACTTTAAACAAAGGAGCATTAACAGGCGGCATATAGTTAGTTAATGAAGTCAGTGCCAAGTCATTCACTTTAAATTTTGTTTTATATTCGTTATAGTTATAAATATATAGCGACCCGCCCCGGCTTCGCACGGACAGCAGAGCATATAAGCCGTAGTGTTTTTTCTGTCGTAGTGTCATATCAGCTTGTTGCGTCGAACATGTGGATTGGATTTAATAGTAAGTTCATTCTACTTGGAGTATTTTTAATGTATTTTATTTACAATAGCGACCGCCCGCAGCTTCGCTTGCGTAGACTACGAATTCCTGTTATAAGTACTATTAACGTTCGAGATGGTTTATACGTACTTTTTGCTGGAACCAATTTTGGTTACACCCATTCAAACTTTCAATCCTCATTCCCCTTCCACCCTTAAAAAAAACTGATACAATTTTTCATCTCCCGTTTCCCACCCTTAAAATGTGGAAATCTAAAAACCCTGAAACACGTCATTATTTGAGTCCCTCCATTCCCATCCTTAAGTTTGAAATTTCTAAAAAAGGCTTTCTTAACTTAATGCTCACGTTATAAAATAAACCTATGTTCCAAATTTAAGCTTCCTAGACTTAGTAGTTTTGGCTGTAGTAGTTGATAGATCAGTGTGGACAAACGACAGACAGATGGACAGACAAACAAACACAAAAAGTTGCTTATGACACTGTTGACAATCTTCTTTCACGTCTGCAAAGTTTCATTAAAATTTGTTCAGCCGTATTGGAAATTAGCTCGAATAGATAAAATTGAATTGAATAGACACATAGACAAACAGACGGACAAAAAGTAGCTAATGTCAAATCTCTTGACAACCTTCTTTCCCGTCTGCAAAGTTTCCTTAAAATCTGTTTAGCCGTTTTGGAGATTAGCTCAAATAGACAGATACACGTACAGACAGACAGACGGACAAAAAGTAACATTTGTTAGTTTTGACGACCTTACACGTACAGACAGACAGACGGACAAAAAGTAATATTTGTTAGTTTTGACGACCTTCTTTTCATACTTGTGATGTTTTATTAAAATTGGTTTAGACAGATGGACGTACAGACAGACATACAAAAAGTTCTGTATGTCACTTTTGACTACATCCTTTCCATATGTGTAAAGTTGCATCAAAATCGGTTAAGCTGTTTTGGCCGAAACCTATTTGCTCGAATAGACAGACAGTTCGTTTTCATATATATAGCCTATAACCCTCCGTTAGATTCAGGCTACCTAAGGCAAAAAAAAATTCAAATCCGACTGGTAGTTTCAGACATTAGCGCATTCAAACAAACAAACAAACTCTTCAGCTTTATAATAAGTATTTCTATTATATAGATTAATAGATTATGAGATAATAAGAAAATAAAATAATACTGAAAACTGTATCAAAGTCTATTGCGTGGTTTGGAAGTAAAAAGTTAACGAACAGAGGCAGACAGCGAATTTATTTTCTCTCGCTATAGTTTTCATATTTCGATAAAAACTGCTAAGATATTAATTTAAATTGTGTGGTGTAAAGGGCAACTATAATATGCATGAAATGCTTAAGACAACTAACGTATTTAATTTGTTAAGGATTAATATTACGTTTAAAAAACATCTTCGCAAATAGTACATGATGTTAGAACAAATTTGATTGTCATAAAAAAGGTTATAGTAAATTAACCTTAAAAGATACACATATGCTGTCGCGGACTTTTGGTTAGAACTTTTAAAGGGGAACAATTCCGTAATAAATGATTTTTGGTTAACATCAACCGTTTACGCAGCGCGCGCGACGGAAGCTCTCAAAAGGAATAATTTTTCCCGTTTTTGCAACATTTTTCATTGATGCTCCACTCCTATTGGTTGTAGCGTGATGTAGTATAGCCTATAGCCTTCCTCGATAAATGAACTATCCAACACAACTATATTTTTTCCATTTGAACTAGTAGTTCCTGAGATTTGCGCGTTCAAACAAACAAACAAACAAACAAACAAACAAACAAAGAAACTCTTCAGCTTTATAATATTAGTATAGATAATTGTTGTAATTGTTATTTTACCTGGTAAGTACCCATTTAAAGTGTCTGAGTAGGCACCGACTTCATTGACTATATGTCGCCTGTTAATGCTCCTTTCTTTAAAGTGAATATTTTATTTTTTACTTTTTAGTTTATGTTTTTGAAGTCGGTTTTTTTTAAATTATTTTTCATTTGAAACAATGTTATTTAACCGCGAACATTTGTGCGCTATAATCTATTACGATTTTAAATTTGGTTTAACCGAACCATTAATGCTGATTGCATAAGGAAACTCAGCTCCATGTCCTGCAACAATTTTTAAGTGGTTTGTCGAATTAAAAATGGGTAAAATTAACCTTAAAGATGACCAAAGCAGCAGAGCCCTGCAAATAGCCGTAACTGCAGAAAATGTGTGGACTACTAAACTGTTGGCGCGAGAAGGCCCACTAATTAGATACACGGACGTTCAGATTGAGAGAGAGAAATGCATTCATTAGTTAGGGAAGCGTTCTTTCCATCCTATATCGTCATCTTAGTACACATGTGTTGAATACTTTTTCTTAATCTCAAAACTTATTAAGTCACCCACGTGTAAACAAAAAAGTCTTATTTTGATTCAACTCCAAAAACACTTAAAAGTCTAACAGGATTTCATTGTTACGGCTCCTGTATGGAGCCTAGCATCTCTATTATCGGAGAAAAGTAGCAAGTCTTTGTTTCTTATTTTCTATATGAGTGTCGTTGTTTCCGAAAAGCTAGATCAGTAAGCTACTAGGTTTTTCTTTCCTTGTCATTCTCATAAAATTTTCAGATTATTTACATATTCGACACACTACCACAATGTCTGAAGACCAAGGTCTTCAACCAATGCGTCCTGCCTATAATGACATACGGTGCCGAAACATAGACTCTGACGGCAGGACTGGTCCACAAATTAAAGTCGCTCAGCGCGCTATGGAACGGGCTATGCTCAGTACAACAAATATTGACACCAAATTGACTTTGTGCTTATGGTATATTAAATAGCGATTAGTGCTTATACAATATGAGTGGAGTCATAAGTATTAGCAAATCCGCATGGCTCCACTGGCTTACTACAGTGGAGACATTAGTACTTGACAGTCCTCGTGACCCCACTGGTGGAGATGATTAGTGGGGCCATCAGACCGAAGGGTTTTTTAGCACCTTTCCAATGGGCCCCTAAAAACGGTGACGACTTTAAGAGTTTGTGAAACAGTGTACTAAATTATAAGATAGATAAAGTAATAGCGGCTTACAGCAAAGCCGTCAATGGATTTTTACTTCATATTTACGACTAGTAATGTTCCTTTACTTCATAGTTAGAAAAGTAAAAGACTGCGATTGTTTCAAATAGTTTATTTTATAATAAAATCGATAAACGACCGTTTTCATTTTTCCCTTTGTTCAAATTACATCTGATTTGTACACGCTAAGACATCTCTGTTTGTGCAGTGTGTCAAGTCGGGGCGGGCAGACGCCCAGTGTCGACGCCGACCTGAATGCAGTGACGGTGGAGGCGGCCGACGCACCCACGTCTTCGCTACTGCTGCCGGTGCGCGTATTGAGCGGAGGCGATCGCGGCATTATCGGTGACATCATAAGCGGAGTGACATGGCTACCACTCGAGCTCAACGTGCCTGACACGGTACGCTGGCTGCTTGCGTTGCTAGCGGGCGGAACAGGTGGAGTAGGCAGCCAGACCATCCCGCCCATTATGCGACTACGGCTGCAAACACCCATTGAACGCACCTCGATGCCTTTTCTGTTTGTCGATGCCTCCGCTGTTCCGCCGCCACCAGCGGCACATATATTTCGACGCGATTTTGCAACAAGGCGAAGATAACATATCAACTTTCTTCAGCCTCGACCCTACCGTAATTATAATAATTTATATATGTAGAGCGTCCGGGCTCAAGGACGTAACGACACGGTTCCGTCGTCAACCCCCGGCGCTGAGAGAAGCAAGCTGCGACCCGCTATGCGTGTGCTTGGGCGGCCTCCGCTTCAGCTTCGCTTTTGTGCTTGATGATGGATACGGGGTATTCGAAGCTGTAGAAGAAGCCACGCGGCGGACCCTGGAAACGACAAACATGAAACACGTCGTCTGGCGGAAAATTAAGTCTGGCGGTACGGATACTCACCGTAGGCTCAGGTTCAGCGGGCGGCGTACTGTACTGTTGCTGTGGCTGCTGGCTGTAAATCGCCTTGCCATCGCGCGCAGTGTCGCTAGAGGAGTATGCGGAAGTAGCAACATTATTGTATGTGGAAGAGGCGGCATTACCATACGCGGAAGCGGCATTATATGCGGGAACAGCAGCATTTCCATAGGCAGTAGGCGCGGCATTTCCAAAGGCGGGAGCAGCGGCATTGCCGAAGGTGGGAGCAGCAGCATTTCCGAAGGCGGGAGCAGCGGCATTTCCGAAGGCGGGAGCAGCGGCATTTCCATATGTAGGAGCGATGGTATTTTCGTACGCGGGAGCGATTGTGTTTCTGTACGTGGGCGCGGCATGACGCTCCGAAGCAGCGGCTGTGTAATAGTCATTCCTGCAAACAATATCCACTAAATTGACAGCGCGCTTCTAGGCGTAAATACAGCTAAAACATACGCCATCTCACCGCCATACGACGTGAATGAAACTTTATGATGTAACTTGTATGCGACTTTGCACAACTTGTATGCACACCGAACACCCAGTATTATGACAGAACCCTGTGCGTTAAAACTGAAGTCTTCAATATAACATCTACTTGACTAACGTAGTATATAATACTGAATTTAGTAACTAACACCTGTGTCGTATTTTATCGCCACGTCTTCTCCTCCGTTTCTGGTTCTGGTACCGTCTGCGATTTAATTACAACTTGAAAATTTAATACTTAGATGACTGTACTTAATTATGCATAAATTATACTACTCAAAATATCTACTCTTATCACCGCTAAAATAATCTCACAAATTAATTACAAAGTTTATTTCAAATGAAAGAACAAATAACTTTTTTAAACTTAGGGTATCGAATGGAAAGTTTGCCGGCCTATCATTGTACGTGGGCCTGTCTATGTCAACGTAGCTCCTAAACAGATAGACCGATTTTAATGCGTTTGCGCACTGTACATAACTTCTTTAGAAATTGTGACATTTATATTTTGTGAATTTATTTTATTTTTACTGTCATAATGTTACAAGCGAAAAATATCACTGAAAGGAAAAAAAAGGCTGATATGATAGAGAAGTGGTAAGAGATTGTAATAAATAATGTCTCGTTAAACGAATTATTATATTAAAATAATTAATCTGTATTATATTGTAATTTCTATTCTTTTGTGTTTGTTAGAGATTGGAGTATTTTAACCACAATTATAACTTCAAAGTTATAGAAGAACACTGCTTAGATGATGTCAAATATCTTTCATTTGTTGATTAAAACAATCGTTAGTTTTTAAACTGATAAATGCATTTACATGGCATCTGATGGTGAGTAGCGATAATTGCGTTATATTACAGTATGGAAGCGTCACCTCGGGGCGCGTACAACCAATATTTAAACTCAAATGTTTATAGTTAAGTTTAATTTGAAATAAAAATCAAATTTATATTTTAAAAATCTCTGACACAAAAAAACTAACATTTAAAATGTCTGATAAATAAATATAGGTTTATTAATTTTCAAATGATTTTTGATCCTGAAAAGCGTCGCGAACCGCTAAGTAACCATACTACCACATTTGCTGTAAGTAACCATTTTACCACCTGCCTTTATTGTGTTACGGCACATAGCAACAAAATATAAGTGCTCAGGTATAAAGTTACTTAGAGGCCTCCGACTTTCTTGTGGATCAAAAATCAATTGAAAATTAATAAACCTGTATTATTTCAGATTTTATAATATTAGTTTTTTTTTTTGCTTTAGACGCACCATGACCTATTTCAGTTATGCAAAAGGACCACAGCATAAATAACTTTCAATTGTTTTGATTATCTCAAGTAAACGTTTAAGCAAATACGAATTTTAGAGACAGATAAGACATAATTATTGGTCATTTTGCGTCTGAAGCAATTCTGTAATGCCAGCCATAATTTAAAACTATCTCAGTGAAGATTGCTTCAAGTCAACCACTAATAAAACAAGAAAGAGTATGTATATAACATAATTTAGTGTAAGGCCCCGATACATTTTTTTTCGGAGAGGAAAACAATGTCGAAAATGGAATCCATACAGAGACCTGATTTTTTTCTACATTGAAACGTTCGGCGCAGTGTGACCTTGCACTGAAGTAGGTATAGAAGTGTTTTCCCGACTGAGAAGGTACTTTCTTTACTGTTGCGTTTATGCAAATAACATTATTTATTGTTTCCTTATTTTTATTTATTTATTTATTGTGAGAAAACCAACAGCTGTTAAGATACAATATTAATTGAAAATAAAATAAAATAAAGAAAAATAAAAGGTTATTTTATTATTATATTACTATACTATAATAGTAATAATAATAATTGTTTATCACAAAAGAGAAAATGCACAGTGGTGCTCGAGATGAGCGATACAACATTAAAACTTAAACCTAAGCTCCCCTTATCCTCTTACTTTTACACCTGACTATGACCGATGTAAAAAATCACTTACTGCTGAAAACTCTGCTGCTGCCCAGCTTGGCGATGGGCGTTGGCAATTTCGGCGTAGGCGCGCTCGTGTGCTAGTCGCGCCTGATGCACCTCCTCCGTCTCCTGGGCCGGTTTCAGCTCCACTTTAGGTAGGTTGTCCTCCTGGTGGAAGCCGTCGTGGTCTGCCCAGTACCGCACTTGGACGGGTTGACCGCCGTACCTATTAATATAGGTATAGGCCCCTTCGACGCGACCCGTACGCTGCCGGTTCTCGAGCTTGGCTGACTCGGGTGCCTTGTAGCCATAGGTATAGGCGCCCAGACCGTCCTGGCCATGGAACTGTGCGGCATTGTACACCTCCTCTACATAATCGCCCGTGTTCTCGATCTCATGGCCGTCGCGCCAGTAGTGGCCGCGCGTCGGGCCGGCGTCTGCTTCGCGGAACTGTGGCGAATCCCAGCGCACGAGCGGCCGCAGCTCCGTGCGCGTCGCCAACTCGGGCTGCGTGAACGGTGGCGACGCCAGGTACTGTGCCGCCTCCTCTGGCGAAATGTCCAGCTTCAGCACAGACGACACGGGGCCGGCCGCTGCCATCACCTGCACACATGCTCCAAGTCAGGACATGGTGGCACCCACTATGGCATGTTAAAATAATGAAGTATGTCTTGGAGTTCTCTAAGGTGACAATTAAATTAATCAAGCGTTCTGATATTGGCTTGGCATTCGTGAGCATGTTGTGGGGATATGCGGTAGGTAAAATATATTTCTATTATAGTATTTTGTTATTCAAACATTTATTTATTTACTAGCTGACCCGGCGAATTTCGTACCGCCTCAAAACTCAGAACAGTTTAAGACGTATATGTATTGTAGCCCCCTCCTCACCTGGTATCCCATAATCACAATCCTTATCTAAGAACTTTCTTTTACGTGATACCTATGTAAAGCTGAAATCCACGTCAAAATTCTCCCAACCGTTTTAGAGAAACATATCCATTGCAGTGCCTCCTGGTGGCCCATGAGCGCAAACCTTATCGAAGAACACGCTCTTAGATGATAACTATATAACGCAAAAACGGCTTACAGATCCAACCGTTTTGTAGAAACGTATATATTGCAACGCTCTCTGGTGGCTCATAGCCGCAATCCCTATTTAAGGATCTGCTATTAGATGATATCTATGTACACAAAAAACCTCGTCAAGGTCCTCAGAGCTGTTTCAGAAGAACATGCAGTGCCCCCCGGTAGCCTATGACCGAAATTTTTATCTAAGAACGTGCTGTTAGGTGATATGTTTACGACGCAAAAAACAGCGTAGAGCTCCTCCCACCCGTTTTAGAGAAATGTATGTATTGCAGCGCTCCCTGGTAGCTCATAGCCGCGATCCTTATCTAAGAACCTGCTCTTAGGTGATATCTATGTAATACGAAAACCACATCAAGATCCTCAGAGCAGTTTTAAAGATACATATCTATCGCAGTGCCCTCTGGTAGCCCATGACCGCAAACTCTTATCTAAGAACATGCTTTTAGGTGATATGTTTAGAACGCAAAAACCACGTAGAGGCCCTCCCAGCCGTTTTATAGAAATTTATTCATTGCAATGCCCTCTAGTGGCTCATATCCGCAATCCTTATCTAAGCACCTGCTTTTAGGTGATATCTATTTATCATAAAAAACCACGTCAAGATCGTCCCAGCCGTTTTGAAGATACATAGCTATTCCAGCGCCCCCTGGTGGCCCATAATTGCACAACTTATTTAATTATCTATTCGCAGGTGATACTCGTGTAATGCAAAAAACCGAATCAAAATCTGTCCAGTCGTTTCGTAGACACACATTTACAGCAGCGCCCCCTGGTGCTTAGTTACCATAAAACCTATTTCACCTGTTTTGGAATGTTATCTATCTAAATACAAAATTTCATATAAATCATTAGAGCCGTTTCTGAGATAGCCTATAAAAGAGTAAAGATATTGATTTTTGAATGCACCCTGTGAGACAGGTAAAAACAGTTTGTATGGGAAAATGAAGTTGTTGTTTTTACTATATTGCAGTGGCGTATCCAGGATTCAAGCCTGGGAAGGAGGGTGGGGGGGGGGGGGGGCATATTTTTAATTGAACTTAAAGCCTATATTAGTGCTATCTCATATGATTAATTCTAATAAATAAATTAACCTAAGGGTTCCTTTTTAGGGTCCCGTACTTCATAGATGAAAAAAGGACCCCTATAGGGTTATTCTGGTGTCCGTCTATCTGTCCATCTGTCACAGCCTCTTTCTCCGAATTTCTTATGATAACTTGAATGCGCGAGATTTTTTTCTTTTGATACATGTTCAATATGAAACTAATTGCATTTTAACATGCTGTGAAAAATATTTTAAAAAAATTGAAAAAAAAATTATTTTGATGAGATGTTGTAAAAATGCAATTACTTTTACGTTGAACATATGAAAAGTGAAACAATTTCGAAAAGAAATCCCACGCATTTAAGTTTTTTTGCGATGTATTTATAAAATTCAAAAATTCACAGTTTTTGCAGTTCCCGCAACCATCGGAGGCATTGAAAATAATTAAAAGTTTTAGAAAAAATAAAAACTCACCTATAGTGTTAATTTATTTATTTTGAAATAATGTAATATGAAAACTAAACAACTTAAAACTTAAATCAACCAGCAATTTTACATTGCTACATATACCACGCCCATATTCACAACTACAAGTTTTTTGAAATTTGTCAATTTTCAGGGCCCACCTACAGGCGGCAATTATCAACCGATTTTCAAAATGTTTTCACCATTCGTTAGACAATTTAGTTCCTCAGATGCGTTTTTTAGTCCGGTCGTGGGACACTAAATTTTACTAAAAGGTTTTGATAATTCTAAAAATGTTCTTTTTTAATAAGTGGATAGATAAAGTGCATGGTGAGCTATTGTCAAAAAGTTAGAAGTTTTAGGGCTGTGCTAAGGGATTGGCTTAGGTTTTCCTTAATATGTCGTGTAACACAGTGTATATAGAATTAAAATTTGAAATTTTAATCCTAATAGTATTAACTCACAATGCACTTTATCTATCCACTCATTAAAAAGCGAACAGCTTTAGAATTATCAATTTTTTTAATGAAATTTAATGTCCCACGACCAACTTATTTTTTTTAAATTTTCGTAGTATCCCTTATGTTATCTTTCTAAAAATTTTACAATATGAGGTTAAGATAGTTCTAATTAAAAACCAATCAAAATTTCAAATTTTAATTCTATATACAGTGTGTTACACGAAATATTAAGAAATACCTAGTTACACACTTAGCACAGCCCTAAAACTTCTAACTTTTTGACAATAGCTCACAATCTACTTTGTCTATCCACTTATCAAAAAAGGAACAGCTTTAGAATTATAAAAACTTTTTTATGAAATTTAATGTCCCACGACCAGACTGTTATTTTTATTTAATTTTCGTAATATCCCTTATGTTATCTTTCTAAAAATTTTACAACGTGAGGTTAAGTTAGTTTTCATTATGACCCAATCAAAATTTCAAATTTTAAATCTATATACAGCGTGCTACACGAAATATTAAGAAATACCTAGCCACACCCTTAGCACAGCCCTAAAACTTCTAACTTTTTGACAATAGCTCAGAATGCACTTTATATATCCACTCACCAAAAACGAAGATCCTTGGAATTATCGTAAGTAATTTTTCTCTGGCTACGCGACTATTTGGCTAATTTTTAAAACTCAAATATTTTCGAAAATATTCATATTTTTGTAAAAAAAAAACATCACCCAAAAATCCCAATTTTCTCAAACATAATTTCAATTAAAAAAAAATTACCAAATGTATTTCAACATTTCAACGGATATACCCGATAAATTTTGCAACTTTTCAAACCCCTAGGATCCCAATCCCTCTGTTATCCTCAAAGATATAGCCAAATTTACGTCTCACAGAAGAAGGATCTGATACCCAATTTCAATGGTAAAACGTGTAAACCTAATTTTTGCTGATCTGAATACCATATATTATTTTTTGCGCTGTTCGGTTAAGATTTGATGGGGCGCAGCTGTTAACGCCGTTTGCATGGAAATTCGTCACTCTAAAAATGCCATGTTTCATCATCATCATCAGCCCATTTTTACCCCACTGCAGGGGCTTAGGCCTCCCCCAGGGTGAGAAGGGGGGCTTGGAGCTTGAATCCACCACGCTGCTCCACTGCGGGTTGGGGACTGTAACGACCGCCATCTATTGATAGCGTCCGGGACCGACTGCTTAACGTGCCCTCCGAAGCACGGTGTCAGTGATATTGTGTACTTAAGTCAGAAAAAGTCATTGGTACACGCCCGATTCGAACCATAAAAATGCCATGTTTAAACAGATCTAATAAAGTAAAATGTGGTCAGCATTCAATAAACACTATACCTATTTAATTGTATTTGGTACTTTGGTGGTGTAAATAATTTACTGTTATATTGAGTATTAAATAGAAATGCATAATTTTCCAATTGCAGCCTAGATCTTCTTGCAGAATGTTTTTAACTGAATTTATGTCTTGTGTTGGGGGGGATGCACGCCCCTCCCCTGAGTACGCCAGGGATATAGTATTGTTTTTCCTTGCAATTTCTTCACATTTTCTCACCTTTAAACCTTGCTTGGACTTCCAGAAATATTTTAAAACCAAAATTAACCAAACCGGTCTGGCCGTTTCTGAGTTTTAGCGAGACATGTAAAAAGCTTCATTTCATTATTATATAGGTATAAGAAGATTTTACAGAGTAAAATATTCCGTTTTAACTTAACAATAAATTATAAAACATGTCGTATCTAGTGGCGGGAGTGCCTGTCTGTGCATTTTTATATGATTTGTGTTTCACTATATAAAAACTACTTACATAATGAACAAAATAGTATCTAAACGTGGTTTTATTTCGATACGCAGCTGTAGCTACTCTACATCGACGGTGACGCAACTGAAGGTCATAATTAGGTAGGGTGCCGTCACTGTCGTTGGACATAAATATAATGTAGTCAGAGTGCGAGCGACGCGATGTCCGGGAAAGGTAGTAGTTGATCCGCATAAATCACGTGTTAGCGGCGGCCGGGTGTTGCCACTCCTTATGCTAATACTGCGGAGATGCGGCTCGCTCACCTTGACCGCGACCGGCCGCCGCAGCCACTGCGCACTCGCACGCGATAATCGTTTTACCTATATGATATATATTTGTGATCTACCCTTTAGACAAACACCACACAAGTTACCTAACAAAACGGCAATTGGACAAGTACAGTCAACACTGTGATTCGACAAATAGGTCTAGCATTCTAGACACGGCATTGGAGCATTGTGGTTACTCCCGGATACAGTCGCAGAGTTGGCGTCTAAACGAGTTGTTAGTTTTTTATGCAACACAACGTAAATCGTGATGAATGCTCATCGTCCCCGAACAAATTAACATCACGTGCCCCTCAAAATTACCTATACCTACGACATAAGCACATCTACTGCCACGCCACCATCGCATCGCAATCAAATTACAATTTGTGACACCACTGACTAAATATATCTGTTACGTCACTATATGCGTATACATATACCTACTTTATAAAATAGTGCGGCTGCTTCTTTTACTATTTCACCAATTTTCCGCATGTAACTGGAAACGCCATAAGATCTTATTTGACTTAGAGTAGGAAAAACAAATGTTCAAAAAGCGAATTGTGGTACGAAAGATTTACTGCTGGATAAATGGTTTGTAAAGAAAAATGAAAAGCTAAAAGTATTCATATTTAACTACAAGCTAAAAATAATTGAGTACCTACCTAACTTAAAAGTAGTCAAGTCACCGAGCTGCGTGTGAGCATGTTTCTCAAACATGTATTATTTATTACCCACCGATCGATCTGTCTATTGAACTAATATACAATGCTTATGTCGTAGGATGATTTGATAATTCAAATTTTTGCGAAAACCCTAGGTATATTGCGAAAACACGGATAATTAGACAATGGCGAAAACATTTGCAAGTCTGACTGGAAAAAGATAGGGTTTTTGCAAAAACGCGAGTCGTTTTAGTAACATTGAATATTCTTCACTCTGATTGGCTAGATTTTTGCTTACTGACCAAATCTTAATGTGATTGGTTCCTAATTTCACCCTATGAGCTTTGAAGTAGCATAATCATTGAGTTATGAAGGGTTAGAAATAATAATATCGATTTATAGAAACTTTTGCACACTTTTAACCACATTTACAACAAAAGACTGCTGAGTTGCTCTCAAAAACATAAAACAACGTGTGTGAATGATGATATTTAAAACGTCAACCAATCAGAGGAGGTCTCGATTTGGCCACCGACCAATCAGCGTTCTTATTTCATAAAAGCCAACGTTTCGTTTCGCAGTATTACTATAACGACTAGTGTTTTTTGTAAAAACCCTAACTTTTTCCAGTAAGATTGAGAAATAATAATAATAATAATAAAGTATACATCACAACAACGTCTAGGCCCCAAACTAAGCATTAGCTTGTGTTTTGGGTACCAAGCGAAGACACCACATACATATAACAACCAAGACCCGGTACCAGTATCAATATTCATCATATAAATACTGACCTAACCTGGGATTCGAACCGAACAAACGAATAATTCGAACCAGTACCCGGGTTCGAATTATTCGAACTACCAGCTTCGTGGGCAGGGTCGCTACCCACTAGGCTAAGCAATGTTTTCACCATAGTCTAATTATCCGTGTTTTTGCAAAATCCCTAGAGTTTTCGCGAAAATTCGAATTATCAAATCATCCTGCGACACAATATAACTTTCTCCATACAACTGTATTACGAGTTTTTACAAAAACTGTATAATCAATTATGATGTATTGATACCTACCATCAAACTTTTGATTTGTGGAATATATTCGCTTTCGCGTAGTGAATAGTCGCTTTTTAAACCATTTCTACTTATTATAGGCCATCGACATACTTATTACATGGTTGCGGCATCACCCTACTTGCAAATTAAAAATGTACCTATTGATAAATAGCCCAAAATAATGGACAAGCGACAAATGTCGCCACCGGCAAGGTGGAGGAAGTTGTCGATTATTCGCAAATTCTGGAGTTATATGACCAATCGTCACATACATCTATACCTAGCTAAGATGAAAAGTGATGCGCACATCTTTGTCATAGGCACGATTTAACACAGCGAATAGTAATGATGGTTTAGATTACAATACAATGATGCCGGCCGACCCATCATTGGTGTGGGAGTCAGTTAAGGGCTAGTTGATGCGCGGGATGCACTGCACACTGCTATTAACAGTATAATGTGCAATCGAAGGCGTAATCAGTGACAATTGTGGGTTATATGACATGTAGTTGACGTTGATTTTGGAAAGAGAGAGAGGAAACGTGGATGAAATTTATTATGTCTTAAAGCAAATAAGTTGCGTTATGTTATAAAGAGTCTCTAAGGTGAAGAAATGGATTTTGCCATCAGCGCTGATCCAAAAGCTTTAAATGGACAAAGTGACAGTTTAATTCATATAATAACTTTTTTCTTTTCTTTTTTATAAAATCTGTTGTGTGGTGTGCCCCTCGAAAATGGAAATTAATTGAATAGACAAGT
This sequence comes from Luffia ferchaultella, assembly GCA_949709985.1. Taxonomy (NCBI): domain Eukaryota; kingdom Metazoa; phylum Arthropoda; class Insecta; order Lepidoptera; family Psychidae; genus Luffia; species Luffia ferchaultella. Next base: position 24,521,338 of record OX453247.1, read on the forward strand.
AATTTTCTATGAAAAGATGTCAAACATAAACACAGAGTACCTAAAAGTTTTAAAAACAAACTTTTATTTCAAAAACAGAGATCAAAATCAATCATCAGCGTTCAAATCTCAAAATATAGCTATTAAAATATGAAATATATATTTTCAAAGCTGGAGGCTTTATTTAAATAGAACGTTTCCAAGTAGTATTTAATATGTAGAGTCCGCGCCACCAAAGAAGTCCCGTAGACGCGGCGCCGCCGTCCGTCTGCGCATTGCATAAACTTTTTCACCTCGAGAATTATTTCTAGCACTTCGTATAGGACTTTAGGCATCTTAAACGTTAATAGATAATTAAATTCGATATTCGATGAAATTTTCATACGCTCAAACACAGACTACCAACCGCTTCAAATTTAGTTCATTATTTCACTGCGGGACTTCTTTGGCGACGCGACGTAGACTCTACGTACTTATGACGTGTGACGCCTGAACCTTTTAAAATATTATTTGATATTTTAAAAGCTATACTTTTGGGATTCAAACGCTGATGATTTTATTTTTATTTTTGAGTGCAATGTGTTAACATAAAAGCCTGTTCTTAAAAAAGATTTTTTTTTTATATATACCTACTACATTTAGACTTTTTAGAAAGAGAATACCTAAACTTATCGTATGTGCTTAGTAGGTACCCAGCAGCTAGAGGATGGTACGTTAGTGACATGCATATGTTTGCTACTACCCCGGGCCATCCAGCTCCTCGGCATAGGTACATACCTTAGTTTGAGCTTGGGTTTTGAGAATTACCTACTTTCGCCAAACGATGCCCTTACTTTACTTAGCCCGGACACCACAGTGGTATACGAGAAGCCACTAAAGGGTTCTGTAATCCACCTTTCAAAGGCTCGTCACCGTGTGCTCTGAAAATGCTCGTGAAGACAAATCAAGTGAGTCCAAACTCGGTGGGTTTACTAGTAGCCATTGATGGGTTCTGTTATCAACTTTTCAGTTCCATGATCAGACCCTCGTCACTATATGCCTTAAAAATGCTCGTGAAGACAAATGCAATGAGCCCAAACTAGGTGGGTTCATTCACTAGTAGCCATTGATGTGTTCTGTTATCCATTTTTCAGTTTCACGAACAGACCCTCGTCACTATATGCTTTAAAAGATGCTCGTGAATACAAAAATTTTAAGGAGACCAAACTATATAGGTGGGTTACTAGAAGCCATTGAAGGGTTATATTATCACTTTGCAAGTCTATCATCGGCTCAACTCGTAATTTCATTGTAGATTTGTCGTCAAAATCATACCAGTAAAATTTTAACTGGATTCGATTAATCGTTGAGGAATTCTTTCGTGAGGAGGCGATTCTGGCTATATTACCAGGACCTGGTCACCAGACTATTGCATTGTAAACCGAATCACATGTGTGCGGAATTTCAACTTCGTAAGTAGGTCAAGAGAAAGAGACTCTAAATTAGCTTACAAGATTTGAATTAAACGTACATACAAACAAGCGAAGCAAAATAAAAACTTGTGAAAAAACTAGTACTTATCATGACTGATATCGTTATTTCGGGTATTTATCGTATTACTTTGAAAATATTGATTTCAACCGGATCTAATTATCATGATTTCCGTAAACATATTTTTTTTTCAATGCTATTGAACCTCAACTTATACAAAACGCTGCGCAATGGGCGGTACTGATGATGGCTATTTCGTGACCACAAAATTCAAAACTAACCACCTCATTTGTTTACATTTATTTGTTTTTTTTTGTTTATTTGTTTACACATTATCAAAGAGGTCGCTACCACGAATGCAGCGGAAGCGTGGTTGGAGCAGTAAGAAAGATTGCATGCGTTTGCATGAAGCCGTCATTTGTTTCTACTACCTATTGCTCCGCTTCCAATGTGGCTGCGGTGCATAGCACCCAACAACGTGCTAATTATTGCGTTTCTTTCCCTATTTGTTTTAAATGTTCGTCCCTTTCATCACTAGTTTCAGCCAAACGGCACTGTCTCGTTTGAGCAGTAAGCTACAATTACAATACGCGCCACCACGGCTCCATTGATCTAAAAGGCCGCCGGCTCTATACACTCACCGTTCGGCGATCAGAGGTGAGCGCCAGAAGTCCTTCTCTTTTACCCGCATGGCGCTACCTCTGGCGCTCGCCACCGATCGACGAGTGTGTACATCCGGCGGTCTTTTACATCGGTTATGCGTATTGTACTTATCACTAAAAATTTAAAAATAAAAAGAAAATTATGTTTACCGACTTCAAAACATCAAAAAATATATGCAGCCCATTAATGCTCTTTTTTTCAAAAATGAAAATATTATTTAGTTTTGAAGTTGGATTTGTTTCTTTTTTTTACTGTATTAATGAACCGACACCAGAATTTCTTAGATAGGATGAATCGTTTGGTTGCGAATATCAAATAAAGCATTTTAAATGATACCGAAATGATAGGTTCTGGGCACAGCTTTCACCACAGGACTACAGCACGATGAACGATAGTTACGTTGGAAGAAGGAAGCCGAAAGGCAGACTTATATTGTTGTACAATTAGGTACACATAACGTAGGACTCATTCTCAATGACTAATTAAGGAGATACTAAGTTACCTACCTATTTGGATTTAGACAAAAACCTTGTAATTGATTTTACACCTAGATAATGTATGGAATATTATAAATTGTTATCACTTGTCGCAATCAGTATCGAAATGTTTTAGTTCAAAATCCAACCTACCATTTCAAAACTCCAACAACTAGGATATCTTTTCATTGTAAAAATATTTACATTTTACAAGAACCTTCTAGTTAATTATATATTTGAAAATATACTTACATCTTTCTCTTATTGATATTTTTATCTTTATTATCTTTTTTTCAAACAATCCATTGAGTCATTTTAGCATGTAGAATAGCTATCCCACAAGTCGGTCCTAAAATGGTTCAGTGCCGCAAGTGCGGAGAACTGAGTACAAAAATTTACGTAGTACAAAAACGATGTACCTACTTATTCAGTTAAAATCAAAGATATTGGTTTTGGCAAAAAATAACAATTGGTGTGATTTTTGATGTTGTTGGGATTTCACCAATTCACTAATATTCGCCGCTCTTTTTGAACAAGCGATTTTTAATATATTTTCCAGGTGGAAGTCAGAAAGACCATTCCGATATATATATTTTTTGCATATTTCCTTTTTTGTATTGAATAAGAAGCCTCGCAGTTATATGTTAAAGCATAATAATATCTGGGACATCCCACACAGCGCCATCTAGTCCCAAAGTAAGCCAGTATTATGGTTGTATTATGGGGTACTAGACAACTGATATAAATATTTAAATATTCTTTTTTTTTTAATATATACATATATCGATATTTTTACACCCAGACACGGAACAAATAAACATGTTCATGCACACAAATATATTTTGTCCCGGGCGGTAATCGAACCCGCGACCCTTGGCTCGGCAGATAGGGTCTCTAACCACTCTGCCAACTGGTCAGTTAACCATAAAGGCTCAAAATAAAAAAGCACAATCTTTTTTAGTTTTCAAATTATCTGGAACCATTTTCTAGAATGCTATATGTTCTTTGTTGACTTTTTTGTTATAGCTTATAAACTTTATAACTAACGGAACTAACGGAAACTTATCAACTTTATAAGCTATAATGGGACGTGACATTTCACATTTTATTTAATCTTTCGTCATTAATATGTTCATCGTATTCTACGAGTAGATCGGACAATCCCTGAGTGAAGAATACTCACGGAGAAGGTGAACAGCAATGTCCAGCGGAACATGGTGTGCCGGCGTGGAATAGTTCAGATCACGGTTGCTGTCGCGAACACGGATGCGACAACACCTGCGTCGATAGTGCCGGCCGAGGCGTACGACTCGCTTATAAGTTGCCGCTCTTCCCCCCGCAGCCGATATTATTTGCGATGACCTAACCCCGCGCTACCTGCGACCACCACCTCACCATTAAAAACACACAAATAGGTACCTCAATTTCTGATAAACAGACAAAAGTACTACCTAGCTAGGGTGAACTCGGAAAAGTCATTTTTCTAGGAAACATTCCGTACCAGTAGGTATATGTTATTGAAATTATATATCATATTATTGTATACAATGTATTCAACATGGAATTTAAAGAATTTGGAAGCTGAATTAGAAAGAAGGGGAGCAACTCAGTCTGAAAAGAAGGGGAGCAACTCAGTCTGGAAAGAAAGCGGACCTTGTCGACAGGTATGGTCTAGTGGAGACAGTAGAACAGGTGGATTAATATGTACACCCGAGTTGTTTATTAAATAATAAATTTAAATACTATACATAAAATACAACATAGGTAGCATGGGTTAGAAATTTTATGCCTGTGTTGTATGCATGATATATCTACATCAATTGTCATGGGAACGATTCACCCTCTACAGGAAGAAATTGGCAGTTGGGATCCGCATTAGTAGGTACCACAGAGATGGGTTTTTTATAGAACTCAGGATATTTTCTTCGTTTCTTTTACATATCTCTAGCTAGGATATAGATTTTTTTATAAGTTTTTAGAATGTTTGAACTGCGGGCGACAGCTCTCGGTAGTTTTAACATTGACTAATAATCTTAACAATGTGTTCTGCAGAGTAAACACGGCAGGCGCGTCTGTACTATTCCCCCATAGGATTACGCATAGCAATAGCAAAGCTATACGTGGGCATAGGCATGTATGTAATACGTCATTAGTACTGTTTTTAGATGGATCGATGCTGGTTTGTTTGATAACTTTTTCAAATTGGATGTTGTTATATGTTAGCTGACTGGATATCAATCGAGTATTTCCGATGGGGTGGAATAACATTAACTTTGTTTTGTTGTAATTTATTTTACTTATTTATTTATTCAGGAAAACCAACAGTGTTATACAAAATAATTTTCTTAATACTAATTACAAATAGACCTAGAGTTCCATAAATTGATATAAAACAGTAAAATGTGAAATAATTGTACAATAGAAAACTAGTTTGTTTTGAAGTAGTCATACACACACAGTAGACACAAAGCTGTGTTTAAATATTATTCAAAATAAACAGACTAAGAGAAAATGTTAATATGACTTAGGTACCTACTTATTATAATGAACACAGGATCGCCTTACAAAGGTGTTTTTGGGATTATGTTATTAATGTCTAGGTGTGATCTGATCATGTAGCCAGTTAGCGGTGTGGTGGAGGATGGAATATAATTTATTGATAAGGTCTTTAGACAACGATGTTGTCACACTACTCCTGTACGTGTTCCTGTTTTTGTTCTCTTTGTTTACTGTATATATGTACGGGCTGTTCGACCTCTGTGGAGTAGCTGATTTTTATCTGGAATTTTAAAATGAGAATGAAAAAAATTGGAAGGACTTGACAGCTGTCGGAGTAGAAAAACGTATCGGATAAAAGATCAAAATTGTTTTAAGGAATTTTATTATGTAAGCTGAAGTAAAAGTATTTGGGTGCAAATTTGTAACATGCAAATATTAATAGATACTGCTTGAATGTGACTTGAACATTTTGTCATAATGATGTCGCATCTGGACCCTGGATTTATACCTGGTTGAGTTGATCAAGAAAAGCGAACGGAATTGCTTCCTGAGATGTTTCTGCACTAAAAGACAAAGCGGTCCCCATGATGACAGTATGGGTCGGCCTGACAATCACTGATCTGTTCCGATGATGAAAAAGAGATTAAAGATTAAGAGGAAAACCAACTGCTATGAAGATAAACCGTGTTTTAAGAGGTCGTAATTAATATTTACTGTTTATAATTTACTAATGTATACTGTTTAGCTAAACATGCAAATCGAGTGTTCCAAATATTCTTTCTTCTGTATAACTTTCAACTATAACTTAACATAATAACTTTCAATTCTGTCTGTTTCTAGATAATTATAGTAAATGACTGATCTAACTTTCTCACTTTTCCTTTATATCTCTTTTTTTTATGTCACAACCCCTGAGTCTTTCTCCATTCTATTCCTAACGTGACAATGTAAGACGATGTGAGCAAGGAGTTTTGTCCGCAAATAATCGTAAGTTTCATCAATGATGTTAGGGAGGTCGGATAAGAATATAGATTTAAAACAACAGACATCCAATCACACTTTCATGTCGAATCTTCTATTTTGTGAATATTATGTTAGCCATGAGTGATTTTGACGATACCTATTCCATATAGTGTTGTACTGTACCTACCTTATATTTTGGTCATGTCGAGTAGTAGGTAGGTATACCGATTGCGTATTTTTGGTTATTTAGTGTATTGAGCGCTTCTTGCATGTATTTAAAAACAGCTTAAGTTTTTAAGCGTTTTTTTACGAAAACTATTGGCATTTGTCAAAAAGCGCGTTATTTTTACAGAAAGTAGGTAGGTAGGTACATGCGTTCACTCATCACTTTTTCAAATATTTTCGAAGCTGTGGGTAATAGCGCGATAGGACTGATGGATAGGTTCTTTGAAATAGTTCAATAGAAGAGTACCTAATGCTGGCCGTTTAGTTTGAGAACCAATAGTCGTGACATTTGACTCATGGGATCAGAAATGGAGACGGGCTAAATGCGCGTATGGCCCTTCAGTTGGTTACCTAAATATTTGTTTTGCGTCTAGGTCTTTGTGTATGTTATTACCCGTCACAATGGAGAAGTTAACTAAATTTTTTTATTCGCAATTATTAAAATTTAAGATGAATAAAACAAAAATATGAAAGAATCATGAAAATATCTCTACAAATAAAGAAGTTATAGGACCACTGACATATATATACCTACCTAGGTACCTACTAGACTGTAAGTACCTCAGAATAAAACTGCGCATGAACTGTTCTTGAACTGAGTGACACAGGTCTCCCCGCGGAGCGCCTCTTCACGCACGAATTTCATTTGTAATTACTTTAAATAGGTAGGTACCTACTAGAAAAAGTTATGTTCCATATAAAAATGCCAATTTTTTTTAAAGGGGCAAATATAAATAAACCAAATTTAATCAAAAATTCCCTAGAAGTACAGCAGCAGAAAAGCTTGAAAAACTAATTTCCATATGTCACACTCAGGGTGTTAAATCAATAATTCTCCTCAATGCCGCAATTACCAAAAAACACTAGTATACATATATATTATTTTTTCTTACGCTGAGTCGGTCTCATTAAAACAAATAAAATGTAATAATGTACATTAGGTGTAATAAAGCGTAGAAAAAATTACGCTGAATTCATCTGTATTCCCTGGTTAGTTATAACCAAACCAATAAATAGTTTTTACCCATTTTTACCCTCTTCCGTAAGTGCTAAACGCATGTTTTTTATGCAAAATTTTTTACTCGTACAAAGAAATCACAAGCGTTTTTACCTCTCCGGAGAATTTATTCCATTCTTAATGAAAAAATAACTTAATTCGATTGCACTAATAGTGTTGCATTTCTAGATATAATTTTTATCGATAGAATTTACTAACCTAATATAATAATGTTCTATAGCAATTTTTATAGTACCTAAAACTGTATATAATGAGTGAATAATTTTAATGTTTATAAACTTAATTTTTTATACCTATTTACTTACTATTAACTCTGTAGAATTTCGGATTCGTACTGACTGAATACTTATACTTTTTTGGTTATTTATAGATTCCCAAAAGACCTTAATTTACGGAATATATGGAAGAGGTTTTGTAATAAAGAAGTTACTTGGGTTCCTACAAAATGCAGTGTAATTTGCTCCGTTCACTTCAAACCTTCTGACTTCCAAGTCCTAACGAACAACAGAAAGTCGTGGAGGGTACAAAACCGACTCTGAATGTGAATTTATCGAAAAATTACTTATTTTTCAGATTCAGGCAAATTATGCGCCCAAAAATGAGTCAGATTCGTGTTTAAGTCTTACACCAAGAATAAGAAAAATGCAGCAACAGATGTACAGAAAAAAATAAAATGAAACAGCTCCAAGCTAAAAATCTTTTCTTGTAAAAAAAGTTGCCAGTGTCTAGAAGAAATTCTGCACAACCTAAACAGACGATCCTTAATAGATAAAGAAGAAATGATGATTCTTGAAAAAATTGGCGTTGAGGAAAAAGAACTTATTAAATGTCAAGTACAGAAAAGCAAAGTGGTAAACTTTCCCGGGCTAAATATTCACCAGAGCTTAGATATTTCACTCTTACGCTTAATTTGTACTCTCCTAAAGCATACAAATATGTGCGGAAAACCTTTGATACATGTTTACCTGCTCCTCGTACATTATCCAAGCGGTACATTTACATAGGCGGGCGACCAGGTTTTACCGCGGAGGCATTTACAGCTTTGAAGTTTAAAGTCAATGCCAAATCTAAAAAGAAAATTTATTGCACTTTGGTCAATATTTAAAGACTATTAAATGGCTTGAAGTATATGCCTCTTCATAGAATCAGTCAACACCATATTGAACTTTTTTTCAATTGCGAGAAGTCGAATCCATATACAAAAAAATTTTAGTTAATAGGTACTGAAATTACACAAAGTACCAGCGGAATGAATTGCATTCCTCTAGAAAAGATTACCATACTTGATTGTAAATCTGTATCTAAATAAATCTACAAATAATAAAAACATTACATACCATTGCAGAAGGAAATGATAAAAGGAAGACATATACAGCCGATTCTGTATCTTAAGCAAATTTTTAAAATGATTAACTTTGAATTTAGTTGTTTATTGATCGTATGAGATCATTTTCTTGGAATCATTAACAAATTAAATTGCCTTTTACAGAAAAAAACCGTTTCCATTGAGATTGCATCAAAATACTTGTAGGGCCTCGTCGATTTTTTGAATGGTTTCAGAAATAATCAAATGGAGCAGTGTATTGATTCAGCAAAAATTCTAGCAATAGAGCTAGTCTATAGATTTGGAATCTTCTAAATTGCTTAAAAGAAAAGTTAAGAAATTGTTCGACGAAAAGGCGCAGGATGATTCAGCCACGATGACTTCAGTCCAAAAGTTTAAAATTCAGCTTTACTGTGCACTAGACACACTTATTTAGCAAATGGGATGGAGCTTTCAAAGTTTAGCTGCCGTAGCTTCTGATTTTGGTTTCCTAACAGGACTTGCGTTACACGAAACCTCTACTGCAAAACTAAAAAAATCCGCAGCGGATTTTGCATTAAAATATAAAGATGATTTAAAGTTGTGTTTAGATATTGAAAGCTACAAAAACCAAAGAAATCTTTATTGCCTGATTTAAAAAAGGCAGATTACATTACTCTTCTAAATCGCCATGAAGAATATGGCTTAGTTACCAGTTATCCCAATATAGGGATTGCACTTCGCCTAGCTCTGACGCTACCTGTTTCTGTTGCCAGCTGTGAAAGAACTTTCAGTAAATTAAAATTAATTAAAATTATTTGTTCAAATTAAGCGACAGAATAAGCTTTGGACGCCCCCGGCCTGGTGGACAGATGACCTGAAGCACCGTACCAAGGATAGTTGGATGCGAAAGGCGGAGGACCGTGTGTGGTGGCGAGCCTTGGGAGAGGCCTATATCCTGCAGTGGAGAGACACGGGCTGATGATGATGAATGTCCCGACATATATTACTCACATAAAGAAACACATACTATGTAGGCAAAAAAAGAGCAAATGTTATTACTATAGCTGCTTGTTTCTGCCGGTTTGGTTAATTAATTACATGAATAAACCGATTAATTTATGCATTATATAAAATAATTCATGAAAGAAAACCTCAAATCAACCATTTCTTATTTGGAGAAATTTTTCATATGGTAGATGTTATGCAAAAGGTATATTTTTTTATGAAAAAGTATTCCCTCATGCAAAAGAAAATACTACACGGGCGAAGTTGTACGTAGATACTAGTGTATTATGTTATATGCTATCGTCAACTTTGTACTATGTGGTTTATATTCCATTGGGTACATCACATTTCGTCATACATTTCGTAATTGCGGAATCGATTGAGATATGCACGTACAATCGCCCGTAATGTCTACAATCGACCTAGCCTCCCGGCTTGTGCGGAGTTGTACGTGGCGCGCGACACTCTCCGACCCCCGTACCGCATCTCAGGAAACGAATTCACCCGAGTCGAGCCGAGATTGAGTTGCGACAGCTGTATTCGAGACTGACTATCGCAAAATTGAACGAAACTGCTTTTACGAATTCCAAGATTGCGAAAAGAGTATTTAGAACAACAACTTGAAGTACGTAAATTTATTTTGAATGTTCGTTAAATTATCTGGGTATTTGGCCACCGACCTAAATGTACCACTAGACGCGAAGATCCCTTTATATTGTATAGCGCGCGGAAGGCAAACGAGAATGGCCGAATGCGTTCGAAGATAGTCGATTGCAATGTTGTTGTTGTTTACCAGGGCCGTATTGTAACAGTTTTATTAAATTAATGTTTCCTTTTTTGTTGAGGAGTAAAAAAGTTTATTATTGCAATATTATATACTTTTTAAGTTACAAGAAAAGTCCTATCACTGTTAGTTTAAAATTATTTATCTATATTAATAAAATTGAAGTGTCTGTCTGTCTGTCTGTCTGTCTGTCTGTCTGTCTGTTCCGGCTAATCTCCGAAACGGCTGAACCGATTTCAATGAAACTTTGGGGACATGCTGAGGGCATTACTGCGGGTGACATAGGCTACTTTTTGTCTGTCTGTCTGTCCATCTGTCTGTCTGTTTGAGCTGATCTCAGAAACGGCTAAACCGATTTCAATGAAATTTGGCAGACGTGCAGAGGGTATTATCAGGAGTGACATAGGCTGCTTTTTGTTTGTCTGTCTGTCTGTTCGAGCTCATCTCCGAAACGGCTAAACCGATTTCAATGAAACTTGGCAGACGTAAAGAAAGCATTACCGGCGGTGACATAGGCTACTTTTTGTCTGTCTGTCCGTCTGTCTGTCTGTTCCGTATAATCTCCGAAACGGCTAACCTGATTTCAATGAAACTTTGCAGACGTACAGAGGGCATTACAGGGGATGACATAGGTTATCGTGTTGGTACTCAAACTTGATGTTTTGACGAGATCTATGTAACCACGTGATCACATTTTTAAATACTTATATTTTTGAAACCATAAATCCCAGACCTATCGTGTTGGTGCTCAAACTTGATGTTTTGATGAGATCTATGTGACCATGTGACCAAATTTTTAAAAGCTGATATTTTCGAAACCATCAATCGTAGACCTATCGTGTTTGTGCTCAAACTTGATGTTTTGAGGAGATCCATGTGACCACGTAACCATATTTTTAAATGCTTATATATTCGAAACTATCAATCGCAGACCTATTGTGTTAGTACTTAAACTTGATGTTTTGACGAGATCTATGTGACCACGTGACCACATTTTTAAATGCTCAAATTTTCGAAACCGTCAATCACAGACCTATCGTGTTGGTACTCAAACTTGATGTTTTGACGAGATCTATGTGACCATGTGACCACATTTTTAATTGCTTAAATTTTCGAAACCATTAATCGCAGACCTATCGTGTTGGTACTCAAACTTGATGTTATGACGAGATCTATGTGACCAGACGACCAAATTTTTTTATTTGTCTGTTTGTCCGTCTATTCGAGGTAATCTTCAAAACGGTTGAACCGATTTCAACGAAACTTTCAAAGATGTGATTAAAAGTTTGTCTGGAGTGACATACAATACTTTTTGATTGTCTGTTCGGCCGTCTCTCTGTCTTTTGAGCTAAACTCTAAAAAATTTAAACCAATTTTCATGAAACTTCGCAGACGTGAAAAGAGGTGAGGAGTGAAATACGCTACTTTTTGTTTGTTTGTTCGTTCGTTTGTTCGTTTGTTCGTTCGTTTGTCTGTCTGTCTGTCTGTCTCTCTATATAGTTCAAGCTGAACTTTTGTAGATTTTAATGCAACTATGCAGACATTAAAAATAAGTTGTCAAGAGTGATATAGGTAACTTTTTGTCCATGTTGTTGTCTGTCTTTTTGTTCCGGCTTATCTCCAAAACGACTAAACCATTTCTATGAATCTTCGCAGGCATAAAAAGGAGGTTATCAGGAGTGACACAAGTTGGTTTTTGTCTGTGTGTTTGTCTGTCTGTTTGTTAGGCCTAATTGTCGAAACAGCTGATCTGATTCTACGGAAATTTCGCAAATATAAAGAAGGCGTTGTCAAGAGTGAAAAGCAATTTTGTTAGTCTGTCCGTCTGTTCCAGTTAATCTCCAAAACGTCTGACTGATTTTGGACCGACTTGTGGGATAGCTATTCTTCATGCTAAAATGGCTAAATGGATTTTTATGAAATAAGTTATAGAAATTTCTTAGGCAGTTAAATTTCAGAATGTTCTGGAAAGTGTTACAATGTTCTGGAGTGTCGCATTCCTTTAACTGTCCCAGTACAACTGTGGTCAACGCGAGCGAAGCCCGCGGGCGGAAAGCTAGTTAAGAATATAATTGAATGACAAATTACATGCACACTTAAATATTTAACGTTACAATCATATCAAAAACAATTAAAAAAATTAAATTATAAGAAATAAAAGCCTATAACGGTAAAAATTAAAAAAAAAATGACTAATAGTAATTATTCAACAAATATTAAAAAAAAAAACGAAACTGAACTTACATCACTATAGAAGGTGTTGAAGGTCATAGGAAGGTATAGAAGGTCAAACACCTCGACTACTGTATCGTTGCGGGATCAAGGGTTATTCTTGGCCAATCTTAACATAGTGATCTGTTAATAGAAAACATCCCCATTGGTCGACAATAATCCCTCTTGATCCTCGTAACAACATAGGACTCGCCAGTTTAAATTTGTCGGACAATAAAGTATTTATTTTTTATGGCGATGACACATAAATTCAAATTAAAAATGTTAGCGCTTTGGCCATAGAAAAGCATTTGTTATATGATAAAGTACCTATAAATAAAGTTGCCTTACCAGTGCGCTTTATAAACTGACCATGTTGAGGAATAAACAGAAAATGCTATTGTTTATTTTTTTAGTTTTCAATGTCACATGTAATCTATGTCAATAAATGTTCATTATTATTAAATGTATAAGTATACCTACGCAATTTGGAAATGGTGAATTAGTTTTCAATATGTTGAGCCACTTTCTTCAAATGTCAAAAACATCATCAAATATAGACTAGACAAAAAATTGATAAAAGGCTTCCGTTATAAGTCCGTTTAGAAGCAAATCATATTACTTTTTGGCAAATGCAGTTTTCTTACTTATTCGACCCTGCTGAATCCAAAAATGCCCCTCCCATTTTCACCCCCCTTCGCCCTCCGAACTATCCCTCGCCGTGGTTTTTTTTCATTTTACAGAAAAACTGTTACAGATAGAAGCAAAGTTTTAAAAAAGCAGTTAATCTACGGTAAATTTCCTAAACAAAAGTGTAAAATTTATATCAATACGGTAAATACTTTTTGAAATACAGCCTTCGACATTGCATGAACAAGTTAGAAAAATAAGGTTTTCTTTATTTTTTCCTCAATTTGTAAGAAAGTAACAGCAGTTATGAGAAAACTATCTTTAGACAATTTAAAGCTTATGAATTAATCAAGAAAATGACATCTAATTGACAGTCAAGTCAAATTGACAGTTCAAAATTTGTGTCAGAACCGTTGAACAAAATTGCGAAAGAGGAAGGTGATGCGGACGGTGTACAGCTATCTAATAGATTGAAAAGAGATGAAAAGACTGTCATCGTTGTGCTTACAGAATAATTCAATTTATGTGCAACTGTGAAATTGTAATTGTCAAATATTAAATTATTAAAAACGAAATAAATAAAATATTATAAGTTTACGTGTGATATGTAATCCCATCTGCCTTTTTGGAGTTCCGGATGTTGTTTGTGCACTGTTTGAAAGCACAGCACGGCATTTCCTTTAGATAATTTTACAAGATACGTGCAAGATACAAAATAATTTCAATCGACTAAACTGACACACGGTCTAGAAGCGACTATTTTGACTTTAGTCCCCGCATCGCGATGGGACTAAGTTTCATGCGCAGTTTCATTCTGTGCTACACTCTGGTACCTTTAGGTACATATAAGTCGGTGGTATGTGGCCAAAATTATAAATAATCACTCCTGAAGTTGCTTGAAATACGCATAAAATCGACAAGTTTCTGACACTTATAACTTTTAGATAAAATGGAGTTTTGTAAAGATTTCGGCCAGAAACACGCATTATGAACAAGATAAACGGTGCTCATTTAAAATTTATCACTACGACAAATAGTTACTGAGTAACCTTGGAATTAGGATTGTATGGAGTTAGGCTGACTCAGGGCCGACTAGTGTGTTCTTAAAGCAGTCAGTCGCGAGGGCAGAGGTTGTCTGTTGGTGCGGACTGCAGTGAGGGCAGCCGCCGTCGTAGGTCGTGTAATTCCCGAGCCGCTGCCAGCTCAGCTACACCAGCGCTCGTCACCTCCTGCTGTAGCCGGCAGCACTGCTCCCTAAAATTTCATTTCTGAAGCTTAGAAATCGTCACACAATACTTATATCAGAAAATGTAATTACTAATAATTATAAACATACCCTATTCAACACTATCTATATAGTATTAACATATTTAAAATTTAATTATACAAAGTAATAGCTGATTTATATAACTATATTTCAAATAACTATATTCGTTGATGCTACATAATGACAGACCTGCTTGGACAGATCTGCATTTAGATCTGCCATTGAATGGTAGGTGTATGTCGGACCAGCCAGGGTGGCTTGGTGGACGACCTTTGTACTTAGGTTGGTTTTAACTGGGTGCAATTCAAAATGCTAGTATTACTTTTCAGGCATAGCCTCTCTCCCACCGGCTAGCTAGTACTTGCTCTTCATGTTTTGTTCAGAGGTCTGACTATGTAGAGCTCGAAGTTAGAAGTAAGGATATGGCGGATCGTTCGCTCTATTATACCCGAGTTTTACATAAAAATTATATACTAATTATGAACGATTCTCCCGCACTTTCAGCAATTTTTGCGCGCCCTTTTCAGCGGACCAAACAGGGCTTTTCAGAAAAAAACCAGGCACCGTCCAAGGGCAGTACTTATAGAAAACCCCTTTTGGTCACTAGGCAGGTCTCAGCGGCAGTAGTTCACATAAAGCCGCTATATATCGAAAGGGCAAATTTTTCTTTTTTCTATAGCAAACACCTACTAGTTTAAGGTGAGTAAAACCCTCCACATACAAACATGCACACAACACACAGCTCAAATCAATTATTGTTAATCCAAACTATATTAATATTTGCTATGTATTTCCTTCATGTCTATTAGTTTAAGTTCATTGTAAAAAAAATAATTTTAGTACCACTAGAAGTGACTATCTATCACAACACAGGGAATACTAGTGTGAGAGATACGGCACCTAATAATTTATTGTTGATGTTGCATGCAATGCTTTCTCTTTTTTACGATAAATAAATAAATTTCATTTCATTTCAAATATTAAGAAGGTCAATCTTTAATGATATATCTCAAATTGGACTTTATGGACTATATATATTATTACTATAAAATGATTACAAAGTTCACTATGCTAATCACGATTTTATCTTTGTTTCACTATATACATTCGTTCGAACACTGAGTACATATGCACTTAACACTTGTAGCTTGGCTTTGTAGTCGCTGTCGCGAATGACTGCCATTAGTGGCTAACTTAATTTGAGTTTCAGCCAAATTATCTAATCTCAAATCACAATTCATCATCCATAAAGAAATAGTTTCCATTATTTCATCAAATTAATCAATAGGTGATATTAGGTTGCACCGCCAACACTATGTTGAGTCCAAACTTGAACTTGGCTTTAACAATGTTCAAATATTATTATTACTAGCTTTCCGCCCGCGGCTTCGCCTGCGTGGACTACACAGTTATACCAGTGCAGCTAAAGGGACGCGACACTCCAGGACATTGTGACACTTTTTAGAATATTGTGAAACTTAAATACCTAAGAAATCTATGTATCTAATTTCATGAAAATCCATTTAGCCATTATAGCATGAAAAATAGTTATCCCACACGTCGGTTTCCAAATCGGTCAGCCGTTATTTAGATTAACCAGAACAGACAGACAGACTAACAGACGCTACGATTTTTATATATATGAAAAAATTATGTATTGTACATGTTGAAATGGCCCCCGAGAGTCCCTATGGTATTTTGATTCTCTCTCTAAATAAAATTGAATCTTTGAGTAATATATGTATAGTGGAGGCCGAACGTGGCTATAATGTAGTATGTTCATATCGGACAAAGATAAGTAAACTTTCATTTTCTAGGCTAATGTGATCGTCTATAATTTTGCTTTCTTCTTTTAATAATAATATTTTGTACTCGATAGATTTATTGCTGGGTTAATCGTCTGTTACACCCATAGATTACTGTGGTCGTGTTATATATACGGAAAAGGATAACGAAGACTTTCGTTTTAGATGAGAAGAGAAAAAAAAACGTAAACAAACCCCTTTTTTGTAAATTGAGGTTATGGCCTGTGATTGTCTACAAAATTACTAAATTGGTTTGAGAGTAAAATAATGGTAATTCGATGATACTTAGCGAATATTCGGATAGGAATAGTTACGCACTATTTAAATTTTACTTTCGTTTTGGCAATTTATTTACAACTGTAAAAGCACAAAAGTAGATCAGGGAGCTATCGGAATTTTGTACAATAAACATCGATGTTTTGGAATAACTTTTGCTTTCGTAATGGGTAAGGTCCCCATTTCTCCCTTTTATTACATTTGATTTAGTGTTTTAAATTCGAACTTCCTGTATTGGTCAGGGATAAATTTATGAAAATCAGTCGTTGCTTATGTGTATTGTATTTCCGATCGAAAATTGATTCGCCTAGCAATCCACTCAAACTTGGCTATTAGGCAAACAGGACCTCGGGGTATTTATTAATAAGTTGATAACAAAATCCCGACTTTGAGCCGATGTGCGTTTCTTTGAGAGACTATCCGCCGTTCTTCGAAGGGACGAAACTGCGTTTTGTCGTTTCGTCCACCTGAAGATTTCACTTTCAGCGAATGTTTTACTACAAACACTCGTCTCACGCTAACGAGCTTGATTTCACAACGCCTAAAAGGTCTCCCTGCGCACTTACTTTGAATGGAATACCAAGCGCAATCCTCGAAGAGAAAACAATTTGACGATTCCGAAGATTAGTTCAATATGGATTTGCATACATGTGTTTTGGCTGGCCAGCCTTGACAATTTTGTCATGCGGGGGTGGTATCCACCTGCCCGAGTATTGTTTTGCGCAATAGGTATACATTTCATACGAGTGGAGGGGCCGATTCCGACTACCTCATGGTATGTGATTTTATGCAAATCGATCATGCATGGCGTATTACGTCTACCTGCGCATATATATATCGAGGGGCTCGTTGGCTGCCTCGTTTGATCTAGTGATAGTTGGCATATATTTCGATGCTGTAGATAGTTGTTTGTAAGGGGTCAGTAACTGCCACGCTTGATTTTTATATGCAATTGTTGTCCGTCAGTATTTATCTGGCACTATATTAGTGAGAGGACTGATCTATTTTGTTAATATTTAAATGAGGCAGGAAACCTCTATTATTTAAATTCTGAACAAGATAGCGGCTGGAGTTAACTCAGCTAATTATATCGAACAATATTTAAACTGTGAATTATTACCACTTATGTATTTAGTACATTTTCATCTAATATAACATATTGTGCACATATTATCCAGAGCTTTGGGCAATAGAACAATGACTACTTTTAGCCCTGTGTTAAATCATTCTGTTCGAATTCTCACTCTCGAAGGTTCCACTATCTATAAACCATCTACTTTGTCGTCTAACTCGGTATTAAGGTTTCTGTTGATATTAGACGTTGTACAATCGAGAAGGTGTAATGTATGCATGTGCAAAATATATATATATAATACATGTACTTGTTAAGTAATTATTAATCTTCATATTTGAGTAGTATTATAAGTAAAGTAATCTCACTCCAATACGTTCTGTTTAGGAGAACCATCGATTGTGAATAGCTTAAGCAAATGTAATACACAGACTTGACAAAGTCAACGCCACTTTTAACACATTAAAATTCAAGATCAGATTGTGCACTATTTGTTAGTAGGTAAGCCAGGCATAAACTCTCAAAACTGGAAATCAGTGTCTCACCTTAGTGGGTACTATCTTTATTCATGTAGGATAGTTGATATAGAGAGTTGGTAACTTGTTATTTAATTCACACTTATGAGTGCTTGTTTATATAAATTTGTCAGTAATATCAATTATCGCACACGTGTAGGTGCGCTGGTGATGAGTTAATTCTAGATTAATTTAACACACTTTTGTGTTATACTGGTGATAATCGCTCCGGCCTTCGCGTCTCCTCTTTTTCCACCCCTCCCTACGCGATATGGTCTAGCAAAATCTAATACCTTGCACCTTTGGATGTGTATTCCACTTTACACACTATTGAATTTATATGGAAAGTTTTAATTAACATGAATACAATAGAGAAATCACGCACCAGTTCTTTTCTTCCTCTTGCAATTAAAATGGTAAAACTGAATTAGATTTATTAAACGCAAAAGCAAATTGAACAATCGTGTCTCGACAAGGCGAGATTAGATAATAATTAATTCTTCATCAAATCAGTAACACTAAGCTATGTATGCTAAATATTTTGACATCAATGTAATTTATTTTGAATTAGTTAACAGAAGTGTACTTGTCACAAACTCTAATTTGATAATTTTCCAGCTTCCGACGCAAAAGAAGATTTTCACTTAGCTTTTAGCAGTCTGGATAACATCGACTCAATCAGCAATCCGCCTGACTGTCTATCTGACTGCCTGTCTGACTCCTCGTCTGCAACTTTCACTTTTAAAAGGAACAGTACCTACTAAAGTTTAACACGGATCGACCGCTCAAATCGAGTCTGAATAACCGAAAACTGACTATCCGCATGTCTTAATCAACTGATCAGCGCTTGAAACTAAAACTCGAGTCGCGGTATTTAAAACCGAACATGTCACCCGCGCGTCATCGGAATACTCTCCTCGACAATACCCGAATTACTAATCCATTTACTGCCTCTGACCAGCTCCGAAAGCCGACTATCGTACCCACCTCGCGTCTCTTCCTACCTAACTCCTTCCTTACTTGACAGCTTGCTTACTACTACACGCGCGATCTGCACCAGGCAACACATACTTGGCGCTATACCACAACTAATTAGTCTTGATCATTACTATTTTTATTTATTTAACAATTAGTTTTCTTTTATGTCAGGTTTTTAATGTTGCTTTATTTTATATAATAACTAGCGATCCGCCCCGGTTTCGCACGGGTAGCAGAGCCATAATGTTTTTACGGTCGTAGTGTCGTATCAGCTTGTGTCGAACATGTGGACTGGATTTCATTAGAATTAAATATAACGCAAGTTCGTCCAATTTGGATTATTTTTAATGTATTTTATTTCGAATTCTATAAATATATGAAAAAGTAAAGAATAAATACCTAAAAACAAACTAAAATATTTCTTTGTATACAACATTGATAACTTCAGCTTAACCACGCGTGTCGCGTCGTCCGATATGGCTCCTAAGACATTGATTTAAATTGTAGAGTACAAACGGCAATCATAATGTTCATGAAATGCTGAAGGTAAATATCGTATTTAATTTGATAAGGATTAATACCATATCCGTATAAATTGCTTGCCAATCGCCTCATCATAAAAATAGTATAGTAAGCTATCCATAAAAGATAGATATATGCCATCGTGGACTTTTCTTTAGTCCTATAAAAGAGACACAATTCCTCCATACATTATTTTGTTATATCTCAAAAGGATTAGGCAGCATTTTCGATGAAAGTTCCCAACCGGCTTGATTTTTTTCAGACTTCTTCAACAATAATCGTCATATTTCAACAAATTTTCTCTTGAATCACTCTGTCCATTGATGTCAATAATATGCCAATCCGTTCGGTACTTTTTGAGTTTGTCGCGTTCAGACAGACAGACGCGGCGGGGGACTTTATTTTATAATATGTAGTGATAACAATAATACCTGGGGCATCCCACACAGCGCTATCTAGTCCCAAACTAAGGTGTTATGGGTGTGGGATAAGATGTCTTTTGAAGTTCCATAAAAAAAAAAATATTAGACAATACTATACTGTGCCACAGTTATCGTATGAGGAGTTTTGCAATATGAGTGCATTTTGTTTGTGATACCTGGCGATGGCGAAACCGAGGTCCCATTGAATGAGGTGACCTTTTCATTTCCTATTTCGTCAAATTCTACTATTTTTGATTCTGGACCGATTGTTTTCAAAATCAATGTCTCAGAGTCTGTATGGTCTTCGATCTTGAATCTGTGCTCAGAACTAAAAAAAATTACTGCCTTTGAATCTGTTTTAGTTTTTGAACTGCTTGCTTTCAAAATCGATATCTATGGGTCCATGTGGTCTCCCTTCACAAATCTGCGGTCAAAACTGAAAATAGTGTCTGCCATTTTGAACTTCTTTCTTTCTGGGCCTAACACTACTAAAATAAAGTCTGTTTCGTATAGATTAAAATTTTATTATTATTTGGTCCACATTACAAAAAAAAAAAAACAAGTCTGTATGCGTTATTACAACAACGATTAATACTTTTGTCAATACATTTACTATTAATACGTTCTTTATGACATCGAAACTTGTACCGTAATGTTGTATTTTACAGTACTAAGTCTTTTTAGTTTACACCAATCACAAACGAGCATTCTGTTTGCACCGCATGCGTAAACCGCGAAAAGCATCCCGCTCGCGCCCTTAGCTCCCACCATTATTTATTTCTATAAATAGAGGAACCGCGCGAACACCCCTGTTTTGACTAACTTGCCCTTCAAAGTTAACGATCATTCAGACCGCCTTCTAAAAACATTATAGTTTAAAAAAACTAAGAAACTTGCACTTTAATACCAAATCGATTTATAAAGAAGAAAATAACTTTTAGAATAAGAATGAAGTGTTTAATGAGGAAAAATAATGTTATTGTGACAAAACGTGGGGTGCCCGATATCAGTTGTTTTAAATATTTCATTGCACTCCACGATTTTTCACAATATAATTAATTTTCTTTTTTTTTTTCTACTTATTTTCTTTTTTAAAGTTCGATTGTCTATCAAAGTGTAATTTATAAATTTTTTTTAACATATTATTATTTTTCTTTTTTTAGTCTTAATATTTTTTAAACTACATTCCATCAAAATTTACAAACATAAAGGTGGAACTCACAATTACCTATAAAACGATGAAATGATACAGACCGATACAAAGCTTTGTGTCGGTGCGAACCTAACCACTGACGAGTTCCCTCGTAAACAAACTATCCTGGTGCATCATCAGTTCATGGTGAAAGTCATGGTTAACTATTAGAATCCAACCTATATACAAAGTTTGTATTCATGCTGTTAACCGTTGAGGAGTATCCTCGAGAGGAAACAATCCTGGCTACAGCATCAGGTTATGTTTATCCATTTTAGTGTATTGTCATCGAAGTTACATACGCATTTTTAATTTCAGCCCAATATCTTCAGTAGAAGTGGGTGGTAATCGCGTTTAAAGATTCCATTACATACAAACAAACATACAGGTGTAACTTATAAAAGGATATTAAAATAAAAATGAGCAGCGACTTTTTTTGTGATTTTTTTGTTTTTTTTTTTTTTTTAATATATTTTATCTTAAATTTACTTACCTACTTCGCTGTTGCCCCATTTGGAAATTTCTAAATTAGATGTTACCATTGACAACGCTTTAAAATTCCAAATTGTGGTCATTAATAACATAACTTTCAGCGAGCAAGTTTGGACCCAAGCCTCTTTACCAATGAGGTACGGCGGCTTGGGAACCCGCAAAATTTTAAGTGTCTTTACCGGCTTTCCTATCTTCGATCCATAGTACTTCTGCCCTCGCTGATAAAATTCTTGAAGCCCTTGTGGCAATAAACTGCAAGATAGCGTATTTGGATGAAGCTACAAATACCTGGCTAGCTGGACCGAGTCTAAATTTACCGCCCACGCCTAACATTCAAAGGGCCTGCACCGCATCCTTGGCTCCCCTTAATTCATTAATAGAAGCTGCTAATGGTAGACAGCGCCAAATTGCTGGCAGTGCCTAGGCCTCGGCCAGAGTCTGATCACTGATTTCATTCCTACCCGTTCCCCAAAACAGGCACTTTTATCGACCCTAACACCCTGCGCGTAGCGGTCGGCCTTCGACTCGGGGTTAAGATCTGTATAGATCATCGCTGTATTTTTTGCGGAGTTGCTGTTGGACGGCCTTGGCCACCATGGACTTTACTGCTTTTCCGGCGCTGGCCGCCTCTCCCGCGACGCCACACTTCACGACATACTGAGAAGAGCTCTCGTCAGTGCCAATGTCCCGGCGACACTCGAGCCACGTATCATTCGAGACGATGGAAAACGGCCTGATGGTATGTCATTAATACCTTGGGGAACGGGCCGTGCGCTAGTGTGGGACGTTACCTGTGTCGCCACACTAGCTATTTATCGGCAACCGCTAGGAAAGCCAGTGCGGCGGCGGCGGCGGAGGCTCGTGAGTGTCAGAAAGTGGGTAAATACAGTTGTCTCGGCTCTTCATATGATTTCGTTGCATTTGGCTCTCGGGTCATGGGGCAAGAGCACATGAGCTCTTCGCCGAACCCAGCAGAGATTAAGTTAGGCGATGGGTGACCCTCGCGCAGACGGTTTTCTTGAGCAAAGGATTTCCATTGTCATTCAGCGCAAAAATGCCATCTGCGTAGTGGGCAAAAATTTAGTCGCTGCCCACTAGGCTAAGCGGTATAAATATTAATAAATGGGGAAATATGTGCACACAGTATTAAATAACACAGACATTATAATTAGAACTGTCAATTTTGCCTCTTTTAATTTATTTTACTATGTTCCCTTCCATTACCCAATTCAATAGGCAGAATATAAACAAAGTTTCGCATATCGCCTCTGTGACGACGACATCATATATCTATGACTCATTAGTACGGCTCATTGCACCCCGTACTGCTCACAGTTGCACACATATGCACTGTTCGCGCCGTCTCTTACATAGTAATATTATTTCTATGTTTCTATGCGCCGCAACCGGCCTCTTGTCGTGATTTCGTGATAATTCCTAAGATATTAATTTAATTTGTATGGTGTAAAGGACAATAATAACCTGCATGAAATGCTAAAGGTAAATAACATATTTAATTTGATAAGGATTAACACTGTATACGTATAAATTGCTTTCTAATCATCTCATCATATGACACCATTTATTCAAACATAAAAATAGATATAATAAGCTATCCATAAAAGATAGACATATGCCATGCGGACTTTTTTATAGTCCTAAACAAAAGGAACAATTCCTCCGTACATTATTTTGTTATATCTCAAAAGGATTAGGCAGCGTTTTCGATGAAAGTTCCCAGCCGGCTTGATTGTTTTCCGACTTCTTCAACAATAATCGTCATATTTCAACAAATTTCCACAAAACATTAATAAATCATATACGTAAACTTTCCTCTTTAATTACTCTGTCCATTAGTGTCAATAGTATGCCAATACGTTCGGTAGGTTTGGTAGTTTTTGAGTTTATCGCGTTCAGACAGACAGACAGACAGACGCGGCGGGGCACTTTATTTTATAATATATATAGATATAATGACATGCATAAGTGTTTTTCTAAAAAAAAATATTGAAATTTATAAAACAGCTAGGCATTCCTTGGAGTGTATTCGAGATCTCTACCTATTCTAAAAAATATTATATTATAGAAATACCCCTTTGTCTTTCAGAGTACTACTCGTAAATGTTACAAGCTCAAGATGATGCGTACCGGAGGTGGGCAGTGACGGCAGAAAGACGGCGCGCGGCAGAGTCGTCTCTCGCGCCGAGCCAAGGTGCCTCCCGGCGCATACGCTCCACCATCGCTTCCAGCTGCGTGATGCGCTCCTCATATATTTCTACAACATACATCTATTTTTCATCTAGATCGAGCACTGTAATCATTAGTTTCATTTTCAAGTAAAGAAAAAAAGAGTTGTAAATAACTTTTGCTCGTTGTTCATAGACTCAATTAGTTTTTCTGACTTAAGTACATAACTATCACTGACTCCCTGCCTCGGAGAGCACATTAAACAGTCGGTCCCGGACGCTGTCAATAGATGGCGGTCGTTACAATCCCCACCCCGCAGTAGAGCAGCGTGGTGGAATTAAACTCCAAGTCCCCCCCCCCCCTCAACCCTGGGGGAGGCCTAAGCCTCTGCAGTAGGGTAAAAATGGGCTGATGAAATGAAGAAGAAGTGAAGTTCATAAACTCTAAAAACCACAATCAATCACTAGTCACCCTTCTGTTAAAATTAGCGTAAATTATTCATGTACTAAATATAAGTTGCTTCTAAAACAAACCTTGTTCCTGCTAATGTAGGCAATAATATGACAAAACGATGAAATATCCAAGGGCATGTCAGTAGATAGATAGATAGCCTTTATTACTAGATGAAATATGTTACATTAATATATTATTGTAGCAATTAAATACCTAATACATTACGTTTATTATTAAAATTAAAATTATGATTGATTAGAAATTTAAAATGATTATAATATAAAATTTAATTAATAACTATTCAATTTTCTTCCTCATCCGCTTGTCTCTCGACAAAGGTCTCCATTGGCTTCCATTGTTCTCTATCTTGTGTTATCCTTCTCCAAATTGTACCTCCAACCTCCCTCAAATCGTCCTCCCATCTCTTTATTTGTCTTCCCTGCTTTCTTTTTCCGTCTCTTGGGTACCAATATGTTATTTCTTTCGTCCATTTCTCATTTTTATCCCTAATCATATGACCTGTCCATCTCCATTATAGACTATGAATGAATTTTCTTACATCCTTTAGTTCTGTCCTTTTTCTTATTGATTTTAGACTATGCCTGTCTTTTCTCTTTACATTGATCATACTCCTTTCTATTCCATGTTGGCAGACTTCAAGCTTTTTGGTATTTTTCTTTGACAGTGCCCATATTTGGCAGCCGTAGCTCATGCATAGCAGAATACAAGTGTTAAATATTTTCCTCTTTGCTGTTATTGGGAAGTCCCTATTTTTCATTATTTCCTTAAAGACCAATAACGTTTCCAGGAGTTAACAACTCTTTGTTCAATTTCTTTAGACATTTGATTGTTTGGTGAAATTATTTGTCCCAAATAGGTGTATTCTAGTAGCCGTAATGTATTTCTTTGTTATTGACTTGTATCCTTTGTTTGCTCATGTTGATCATTAGTTTTGTTTTTCCTGTATTCATGCTTAAACCTACAGTCTGGTTTTCTCTAGCTAGTTCTTGTAGCATTTGTTCTAGGTTGAGTGGGTTGTCTGATAATAGAATGAGGTCGTCTGCGAATCTCAAATGATTCAGCATACTTCCATTTATTCGTAATCCGTAATTGTCCCACTCTAGATTTCGAAACACTTTTTCTAAGATTGCCGAGAATAGTTTAGGAGATAAGGGATCTCCTTGTCGTACTCCTTTCTTAATTTGGAATTCTTCTCCTTCTTTCAAATCAAATCAAAATATCTTTATTTCGTAGTTATGTAACATAATCTTGAAATACGTCATAAGAGTGAATTTTATTACTTTGTGGAAAGACTTCTCTAATCTCATCTTTACCGTGCTGTTTGTGTATATTTCTCTTATTAACCTTATATATTTATTGTGTACTCCTTGTTCTTTGAGACTTACCCACAGGTGATTGTGCTTAATTGAGTCGAAGGCTTTATTGTAGTCGACAAATCCAACATAGTAAGGTTTATTGTACTCATTACATTTTTCTATGACATGTTTAATAACATGAATATGATACAGTGTTGAGAATTGGTTTCTAAAGCCTGCTTGTTCTTTAGGTTGTGATTCATCTAAGATTTTGGTTATTCTGGCTAATACTATTTTAGAGAACACCTTATAAATGTTTGTCATCAAGCTAATAGGTCTGTAATTTCCCACTTGATATTTATCTCCTTTTTGTGAAGAAGGATAATTGTCGATCGTGTCCATTGTTTTGGTATGACCTTAGTTTTTAAAATTTCATTAAATAGATAAGTAAATGCTTGGAGTAACTCTGGCATGGTGCCCTTGAGCAGCTCATTGCTAATCTTGTCGTCACCAGGAGATTTATTGTCTTTCTGTGTTGAAATTGCTTTTCTTACTTCACTTTCTATAATGAATGGAATTGGCTCTTCCGCATTTTCTTCCAATGTCATTTGTAATTCATCTCCCTTGTCGTTGTAAAGGTCTTTGTAAAAATTCGTAGCTATTTGAAGTATATATTCTCTTTTGGAGCTTATTATTCCTATTTTATCTTTCATGTTAGGTATCCAGTTCTTGCTCTCATTCAGTTCTTTAATTACTTTTTTAGTTCCTCCTGTTCTTTCAATATGTTTCAATATTGTATCTGTTCGTGTTTTCTTTCTAAATTTTTTAATGGCTGTATTAAATTTTTTACTAATTTCTGCAATTTTCTTCTTATTTATTATTTTATTCTGTAGTAATGTTTTCCTTTCCCTCAGCAACTGCTTGGCTTCTTCTCCTATTTCGTTTTTTGTGTCTCTTGATACTAATAATTTCTCTTCAACTTTTTTTAGTTCAGTTTCTAGGTAATCATATTTTCCTTGGATGTTCATGTTTTCCTTTTTTAATTGGATTGATATGTCGTGTCCAATCTCTTTTAGACCGTCTTTCGGAATTATTAGTGTTTGATTTTGTGGTTTAATAGTCCTTCTAAGCTTTTTGAAGCTTTTAGTGTCTATGGTACCTCTGACCATCCGATGATCCGTAATCCGTATTGAAGTTCAATGAACTTATAGTATCTATATTTTGAAACAATCTAGGTCTATTTGTCAGCATAAAGTCTAGTTCATTTAGGGTTTTGCCATCCGGAGATTTCCACATCCATTTTTTTCTTCTGGCTTTTTTTGAAGAAGGTATTTGCAAGTATTAATTCTTGTTCAGAGGCGAAATTAAGGAGTCGTTCACCATTGTTATTTTTTTTCCAAAGCTGTATTCACCTCTGAATTTTTCTTCTACTTGTGCTCGTTCTCCGATTTGACTGTTAAAATCTCCCATGATTATTATGTTTTTGTGTGTAGATTGCATTACAGGTGTTAGTTCATCATAGAATAGGTCTTTGTCTTCTTCTTTAGTCTGTTCGTGAGGTGCATATATCAGAACAATTGACAATTTCCCCTTGAGGCCAGGAAGTGTAGTGTTCAGTATAGTAATTTGGTCTGATATTCCAATAAATTCTTCTATTCTTTCTTTTAGGTATGGTCTTGCCAAGAAGCCAACTCCGTTTCTTCCTTGGATTTCTCCCTTAAAATATATAATATATTTATCCTTCACTTCTTGGATTTCTTCTCCTGCTCGCCTTATTTCGCAAATTCCTATTATATCCCATTTTATTTCATTAATGGCGTGTTCTAGTTCATATTGGCGTTCTATGTTTTTTAATGTTCTTACATTCAAGGTTGCTTATAGAATTTATTGGTTCTTCTTTCCTTTTTGTTAGAAAATATAGTTTTGTTTTGGTTTTTCTGTATTGGCAATGGAGGATGGTGGTCTAGTTCCTCGCGGTGACCAACCGTATTGAGGAATGTTGTGTTATATTTTGCTTGATTGTTAGTTTTACTAGTGTTATTTTCCGTTTTCCGGCTACCGGTTCATTAGTTTTTTGTCTGTGTCTCTTCTACTTGAGGCCTATTCTTGTTTGTAGCTAGTTCGAACGCATGCACTCTTAGTAATTTGGTGGGTTGTGTCTTAGTAGTTTGTTCACTATCTGTCTTATAATAAGTGGAGGTAGTTGATGGTGTGGGTGGGGATATTGAGGGAACCCTTTTTCTTTTGTTCTTTTTGGTTACTAATTTATCTTCTATTATAAGTAGATCGTATTTTAAGACCGCGTATTTGCCTGACTCTCTGGCTTCTTTCAGTTTTGGAATTAGAGTCTTCCTGGTTTCTAATACCTCCTTTGGAAAATCTTCAGATATATATATGTTTTCTGGAAATTTGTTTTTTTTTTTGTATTATCTCTGTTCTCCTTCAGCCCAATGTGAGGGTTATCTTAACTGGTCTCGCCCTTTTCCCATTTCTTCCTCCAATTTGCTGTGCCCTGCTAACTTCCCATTTATCCCATTCACTTAGGTTAAGATTTATTTTTTTGTATGTACTATTGAGCATTTCCAAAACTATATCCATTAGACCGGCGTTGTTTTCTTCTTTTTCGTCCAATCCATGAATTATGAGATTATTCTTTCTTGTTTCTAGCTCTAAACCCTTCACTTTAGATTTTAATGCTTTAATCTCCCCTTTCAACATCACATTTTCCTCCATTATTGGTTTTAGTTTTTCTTCTATTGTTGTAATTATCGATTTTTTAACGTTTTCATTAATACTCTGTTTGACAGCGAAGTTCTTCTTTTAATTTATTCCACAAGAGGTTCATTTGCTCGTCTATTATTTATTTACCAATATAGTAGTTTTTGTTTTCTACTGACAACACTACAGATATCCAAATAGGATAATTTTGTTATGGTCGTGTTTGTGTATCCAGATAACTATAACTGTCAGTCACCTTATGTTTCAATGAGTGATGAGTTGTAACTTTTTCGCTTGTTTTTCGTCTTTTGATCTGCGGAATTATCACTAGATGACAATTTTTGATCAGGAAATCACTAGTTGTCTTCACGATTTAGAAGTCTGATAGCACTTTAGTCTATTTTGTGATAGTTTTACAATAAATTTCGCGGAGGCCTACTATTTCGTGTGTTGTGGGTAGATCGAAAAAAAAAGTCATTGGTGAGTACTATAAAATATTGACCAAATTCGTATTGTACCGTGCGCAATATATAGTGTTCTGTAGTTACTATGACTATATCATAGCCAATTATTTGTTTGTAGTCGCGAAGGCCTAAATATTGGCACCGTCGCATTCGAAAAGGCCTTCACAGAAAAGGCACATAAATGAATACACCTTTATTTAATTGCTTTTGTCACAGTCAAAATCTAAATATAGTCATTATGTGTCATAATTCTGTGACAATGCCAAATCATCTTGGCTTGTAATAATAATTATAATAACCTGTACATGACAACGTCTAGGCCCCAAACTAAGCATTAGCTTGTGTTTTGGGTACCAAGCAAAGACACCACATACATGAAACAACCAAGCCCCGGTACCAGTATCAATATTCATCATATAAATACTGACCCCACCTGGGATCAGAACCCAGGACCTCCAGCTTCATAGGCGGGGTCTCTAATCACTAGGCTAAGCGGTCGTCAATTAATAGTTTGTTAAGGCTTTAAGCATAATATTCATGGTTCTTACTTGATTATTCCAAAACTAATGTATAAAAGCTACTGGAACCTACTTTAATTGAATACCAAACAGGTGAAATGCAAGT
This sequence comes from Luffia ferchaultella, assembly GCA_949709985.1. NCBI lineage: Eukaryota > Metazoa > Arthropoda > Insecta > Lepidoptera > Psychidae > Luffia > Luffia ferchaultella. Next base: position 24,550,870 of record OX453247.1, read on the forward strand.
GAACAATAATGATAAATAGATACCTATATACTCATAAGTAGTGTACAACCAAATATAATTATGGACCCCAGGTATCATAAATGCTAGTGAAGAATAGTAAAAAAATATCTAGATTACATTTACTAGATAATTAATCTTTCTGCTGTAGATTTCTTATTTCTTAAAAATATACCTAACCCAGATTTAATTTCTGGTAAAGAAAAAAGAGGCCAATAGGAAACCCATAATGTTTTCTGATGTAATGGTTACATCCTATTTATAGTCCAAATGAAAATAATCAGTGTTAATCGGGTAGTAAATACCGGTGAGTCTCGTATAGTCATGCTGGGCGGAATCCCTTGCCGCCCTGCGCTCACACTGTAACGCTTCCAGTTCCCGTTGCTTTGCCGCCGCCTCACGACGCAGCTGTAAAAACACGCATGTCATGTAAGCGGTGTGAGTGGTAGACCACATTCTCACTGTACAAAATCCACCTACCTGCGCATTAGCTTGCTTGCAGAGCAAAAACGCGCGCGCCAGTTCCTGTCGTTTGTCCTCCACCTCCGCAAACAGAGAATTGCCTTTCACAGCTGAAACCACACATTCATTAACACTACATAAAATTTCCACTACTATTTTATGTAGCACAGACAGCCACCGAGCCCACTATTTTTAATCCTCACACAATTCCAACTCTCACAATAATAATAATACATGAGACATCCCAGACAGCACCATCTAGTCCCAAACTAAACAAAACTTGTATTATTGGTACTAAGACAATTGATTTCGCACCTCTGCTCAATTAGTGACATAACTAAAAAAAGTTAGAATCCATTTTATTGTGTCATTTATTTCACAATATTTCAAAATTTTATCTTAATAAGTGTCACGTTCATGATTTCTCCCTATATGGCATTAATGTCTTTAAAATATTAACCGAAAGTAATCACAGCCGAAACAAAAACAGTGTCACAAGACAGCTTGCGCAATGTAGTTGTATAATCATATTATTCATTGAAGTGTTGTTTGTCGACTTATGACGGTATATGTAACGAGCTATTTGGAAAAAGTCTGTTGAATTTTTCAGCAATACTCCTTATATCAAGTTCCAAAACAATTATATTCTAAGTTTTTAATCTGATTTTTTCAATAATTCGTAATTTTATGACTTAAAATTTATAAAAAGTTATCAAAGATCATTTGAATAGATTTAACACTTTTCGATATTATACGTTACGATGTTATTGATATAAATGATACCGAAGATCCGACCCAAAGTAAATATGTTCCAATCGCTGATCCACTGCCGGTTAGTTGTTGAGCCCCTGAGGCCCGGGCTGATTCACATCATTGGAAGTAAAACATTAAACAAATTAATAAACAGACCCCAACAGTGAACGCATTGGGCACTATAAAGCTTATTGTTATCACGCCGCATTGATGTGCTACGATGACTTGAAGACGCAAATAACAAACAGCTCAAGATAATTATGTTATTTCACATTGTATCATGTACGAAATGAAATTAAAAAAATTACAAATATGAAAGACTTTTCTATATGGGCTCTTGGCCTAACTTATCGTTTATTCATCATAATGGGCGTAAAGTTTATATTGATGAATACTACTTAACGGTTTGACTTGGATATGTAGATTTTATATATGTTAAACATGTAATATGTAAAACATTTGAAAATAAAAAAACTTGTAAAGCAAATTCTGTTAGTTTTCGGGTTATGTTTCAAAAAGTGAAAAAATAAATATGAATAACACATGTCTCATTCTCGACTTTTTCTTTTTTGATTTATGACACTATTTGAGTGGAGGTGCGATATTCATATTTAAATTAGTTTTATAATATATATGCACAGATGTAATAAAAACTCTAGACTCCTTGTCACTAAACAACCAATAAAGCACTGCAATGGCGGCCGCTTAAGTATGTGTAAGTGGAACTTCACAACGTATTGGCAGTCAGTAGACTTACTATGGTATGAGTGTGTTCTAGTTGACGCATGCATACATAACAAGCTGACTTACTAGGGGTGCATCGGTGGTAGTTAATTAGCGATGTCCGTCTGGGTATTCCTAGGTTCATGAATATACACATATACACGGTGAGTAAATAAACAAGGGCCTCTATGACAGCTACCCTAACCGTTGGAGATGGAAAGTTTTGTTCTTAGAAATCCATCTTAAGTTTTTGGACTGTATTAAGATGGCATTCAAGGATTTTTTGAAAAAACTCGTTTTTTCGAAGATATTCACTATTTTCGGAAAAAATTTTTTTTTGCAGAAATGAATCCACCTGTGTTTGTATGACACATTTTTTTTATGTTACTGGAAACAGACGATACTTGACGATTTATGTTCCTTAGATTATTGAATTATTTTCCTGATTATTCACTTACCTCCGAGTGACCTGAGAATGTCCCATTTGAAAATGAAACAGTTAGCAGTTGCTGTTCTATTTTCAAAATCTAACAGACTTTTCAAAAAAGCCTTGAATGCCATTTTAATACAGTCTAAAAACTTAAGATGGATTTCTAAGAACAAAACTTCGCATCTCCAACGGTTAGGGTAGCTGTCATAGAGGCCCCTGTTCATTTACTTACCCTGTATATTATATCCAGACACAAAACAAATAGACATGTTTATACACACAAATATTTGTCCCAGGCAAAATTCACAACTGCGACCTCTGGTTTTAAGTTAAGGTTCTAGTTAGGAACCTAGTTAGGGTCTCTAACCACTCGGCCATTCAGTCAGTCAAAATATAATCAACAGGGTGTAAATGAATACTCTATGAATAATACTAATAGGTACTTATTTCCCATATAATACCAATTTTACTTCAAGAAAGGTAGGTAATTCACATTGAGTTGCTTTTCAAACAGATCACTAGCTTATTATCATGATAGAATTATAAGCCATTCTCGAAGAGTTGTAACGACAATATATGTTTCAAATAATTGAACCTACTCAAATTTCGTTCATTTATTTCTATTTTACTTTTTAGTACTCATGTGTTTTTGGTACATTTGTGTTATAAATTTTATTAAAATTGGACATGCTTTCTTATTCATTATTTATCTATTATATTAGTATTTCAAAACTATATACATATTGAAATCAACATAGTATTATTATTTATTAACCATGAGGATCAGGAGTTTCGACGATAGAAGACACAGACACCCGCACAAGTGCCAGCTCAGCTAGTGCAGCCGACTCGCGCTCAGCCGCAGCGCGCGCCTCCTGCCCACGTTGCGCCGCCAACGCGCGCAACTGTTCCATCTCAGCCGTGAGTTCGTCTGCGCGCGCGCGCCATGCTGCTGCCTCGGCCTGGACAGCAGTCAGAGCTGGCTGCACACTCTCAACTTCAGCGCGCTGTGTAGTATCAGGCGACAGGCTGAAGGCCGTTGGCGACGACGGTAGTTGACAAGATTCACGATCGCGCCACTTCTCACGTTCTTTCAACGCATTTAATTCGACTTGCAACGTTTCTAACTGGGCGCCGTAAGCTTCAGTTGCAGCTGCGCTCTCAGCCCTAAGGGCGTCAAGCTCGGTGCGTGCGGTAAGCAGACGCATCTCAAGGTCAGCGCGGACCCGTTCTGCCTCGGCCTGGCTCGCCTCGAGCTCGGCGGTAAGGTGTCTCTGTATGTCGAGTGCGGTTTGGTAGCCGCGTCGAGTATCATGCAGCTCCTGCTGCGTCGCTTCTAGTTTTGCCGCGAGTTCCTCGGCACGATGCGCCAGTACCGAGTGCCGCTCATCTGCTATGTCCTCCGCTCCTGTGTCGTCACCCAATGCCGTCCCATTGCTGTAGATTGAACACTCCATAATTATTTTGAATTTTTAGGTTTTTTGTAGATTATATGTTGTTTTACCAGCAATAGTAATGTTCTCTCTTCGTGCGTAGTCAACATGAATTCATTTGCACATTTGTAATCTACTCGACTACAACACAAAATATATCAAAATCACATCAGTATCATCATCACGTACCTACATAACACTAATCTGTAACACTTCACAAAGTTCACAATATAGTTTACAACAGGCAGCATGCACAACTCAAGTCACAAATTAAAGATTTAACATCTAGAATTACATAAATATAGGTCTTTGAAAGTCAGTGTGAGTAGGTACCGACAAAGATTAAGAATAATTTATCAGCAATGAAGGGTACATGAAAGTGGTAGTAAATTAGGACAGTATGTAAAAATAAAAATTGGAAAAACTAATTTGTGCTTTTGTATATACTGCACACGTCAAGAAAGAAGAATATACCCTGAACACTGACTCTGAATGTGCTCCAACGTGCTCTGCTCCACAAACTCTGCTCTGAGATTCGTTGAATTTAAAATTTATATTCTAATCTGTGATTTGAACTTTTTTATCATGGACTTAATACTATGTTCAGGACAGTGCACTCGGCTTTGCGAAACCGGCGAAACGAGGAGATGAAATAGCGAGTAGACATGTTAACAGAGTGCTGCGCGGCACAATTGCGCCGACACACTTTACTGAGCTGACACAGCTGGCGCACGATACAATAGCGCCAAGCGCATTTGAGTTGATAGAATTACTTCAAGATCATAAAGGTATACTAGCGTAAGAGAGGAACACAGTGTTCGAATGACACCCAGCTCTTTGCGGAAATCCTACATGCGAGAAAGAAACGCAACAAAATCTGTCATAAAACCTCTTTTAACACATTTAGTTTCCATTAGCGACTTGTCAAAATAAAGTCCAGCTTTTGGTTTCTATTTTGTGCTTTAATTATTCTGAATTACATAAATTAAATCTTGTGAATTACAATGGTGTCGTGTTCTGTTTTAGATTGCACTGTAACATAACAATTTAGCATAGGGATTGCACAAAATCTATCGATATGTCGATGTTTTAAAATATAAATATATTGTACATTTAATATTACCTAATTGCACCTGTTCCACTGGAAAGATGTCGTTAACTGTTTTTCAACATATTGGGAGGTTTATTCAGCCTGGTAGCGCATTTTAAGAGAAAGTATGACATCTATACATATATACTACACATAGGATATATATAAATACAAGAATTGCTCATATGAAAATATAAGATATGTACACAAATAATTTTAATCGTTATTTATTTATGTTATTATTAATATTTAAATTATATTATATTAGTTAATAATATTAATATTAATAATATAATAACATATACATGACAACAACGTCTAGGCCCCAAACTAAGCATTAGCTTGTGTTTTGGGTACCAAGCGAAGACACTACATACATATAACAGTTATTTAAAGTCTGACATTTTATCTGCTCTCTGATTAAGAACGTCGTAAATAATTTAACTTTGAATGACGAAGTTACTGTATACAATAATTTAACCTCATTTTCCTCCTAGAAATCGCGGTGTTAAAAGATGCTTCCTGATGATGATGACTATTTCGTAATATCCAGGTTTCCTGTAAACGCGGTTAGCAGAGAACAATGGATAAGAATGTTAAATAGAACAGGTGGAACGCCTCGAAAACATTATTTGGTTTGCAGTCGACATTTTAAGGAAAACTGTTTTGTCCAACTAAATCACCGGCGATTTTTGAAGAAAGGATCTATACCTACTGAATTTGTGCCGGTAGGGGTTTCTTTCTTTTTCATATGTGCTTACTTAATATATTAAGTAGTATACTAACGCCGTAGTATAACTTAATATCCAAAGTCAAAGCATTTATGCCAACTGTAATTTCTGTACAGGTCAATCGAAGCCCAAGCGATCGGTGTCAGCGTACGTTTACCGGGATATATCACCAGAACCTTCAGTTTTAGAGCCTAAACCTTTATTTCAGCTCTAATATAAGACGGATTTGAAGAAAAAAGTCCATCACAGTGAAAATATCAATTTTAGGCAAATTATCACTTTGTCTTTTACAAAAACTTGTTCCTTTATAATCAAATAAAACTTAACTACCTATTACATAAAGAAACAAAAGATATAATAGACTTGGATGAAATATAGGAATTTTATCCAAGGCATAATTTGTGGTGCAGTGAGACGACGCGTCACTCCCATCGAGTAGGCAATGTGACGTCACGGACAGTAAGAAGCCACCAGTCAAACCGCACGAAAATACATAAATTTCAATCCTTTATTTCTGTCATTTATCGACGAATTTAAAAAAAAACTTTCACTGTTTTATTAGTTTTGGTTTATCTTTCAATTTTATCGAGTTAAATATGGAATCCATCATGAAACTTCTCCATTTTAAATGTTTTTGTTTAGTACATTTTCATTTTTTTGTTTACAAAGAGTGCTAAAAGTTTGTTGTAGTATATAAAAAAATAAAGTTTGTTGTCATGCGTTGCAACATGACGTATTGTCATTAAAAATAAAAATGGTTTATTTATATTGTTTTCTTTATTACTTGACTTGTATTCAACTAAATATTGAAATGTTTATAATGATGTTAACGGTTTCTTTACTTCTTTCTGCAATTTTTTTATTATTAACTGTCAAAAAAAAAATGTTTGTTGGTGTAAAGGAAATGGCATTTGAATTGATTGATTGATGATTTGTCATTTAAAAAAACTAAAAGTTAGGAAAAGTAACTCAAAACTAAAATTTAGCAGTATAGCAGATTCAAAATAATAAATAAGATTGCTTATTTCGACTAATGATAACGCGACAATTTCAACGACACATTATCATGAAAGTACTACGTGCTATCGATAATATAAAAAACATCCATGCACATCACTAAAACTGGCTCAACTCCTGTGAATTTCGCACACATACTCATTTCTGTTTCAGTCATGCGACGTTTAGATGTCAGTTGGTCTCCTACGCTAGTATATGCATGTCTATGTTCAAGATGATGTCAAGTAGCAGCGTAGTAGCGCCTCAGAATAATAACTGAAGTATAGAAGGCAATCTTGTATTTACATATATTTGTTTCATTTTTCACATGTTTTCCACACGGTGAATTTTAGTGGGAGTGAAAAAGATGTCAGTATATACAGGATGAGATTTTTGTAATCAGCCAAAATATTCCTAGATGTTAGGTATCACCAATAGACCTCATTACGTAAATAAAAATATAGGTCAAATATTTATAATCAATAAAAATATCCTAAATATTTTTTAACAATATTTGGCTACCTTCTAATACAACCGATCCATACGTTCCGCCGCGCCAGCTGATCGCTGAGGCGCACGGCCCCATTCCCACCTTGCGCGGAGCGTGCGCCATTCGTAGGTATTCCGCACTCAATGACGTCAGTTCAGTCAGCCATGCGATTCCAAACCGAACGCTAGCTTGTGCGTAGCCCGCGCTACTATACAAATCGCGAATATTACGAAATGGTGAGATGTTACATTTTAAGTGGACAAACTTTACGCGGATCCCAAAGATTATACGAAAATCAACAATAATATATCAATCAATAATACGGTAGTCACTGGGTCGCTCGAGGAGGTGCCGTACCATGACCTCCAGTCACAGGACATAACGCCATGTGACTTTTTTTTATGGGGAGAGATTAAACGGCGAATTTATGTGCAGGAGGCCCAAAGCCTCGAGTGTCTAAAACTAGACTAGTACGTGCTTTTAGTGAAGTGCAAAACAACACTGGGGTACTTCGTAAATTACGAGACAATGTACAAAAACGTGCTAGACACTGTTTGGAGATGAATGGCTTACATTTTAAACATCTCTTAAAGTACGTTAATTTTTTTATGTGGTAAGTGGATTTTAACTCGATTTTTTTAATGATTGTACATCAGTTGATTAAAATTTTTTAAATACGCCTGATTGCGAAAGGAAAAACGACTGTTCAGTATTGTTAGTCAATTATCAAATGTACGAGTAGGTACATTGATCAAAATAGATTAGGTAAGTATTCATTTTTTCACTTTCATTTATTTCGATTCGATTTTAATCGCAGATAATAACTAAAACAAGCCTTTTGCAATTTGACGGTCCTAAGCCCGATAAGTATGAAGAAAAAATTTGCAACTTAAAGAGCCGTATTTTTTAAACTCATTGATGATGTCATCAATTTGAATCGTCCCCTTGGCCTTGTCAAACCAAAGTTTTCAAGAGTTTTTTTTAAGACTGAGCAGGAGCCTTCATAGATGAGATCATTCGATAATCATGAATTTTCAAAAATACGACGTGCTAGTATTATCTATGACGCTGGTACTGCGAGTGCAGAGCGAAAGGGCGGAGCTTGGGGAATGTGGGCGGGGCGTGTGCACGTGCACTGGCGTCCTCGTAATGTGACTAGTAATATTGGTAGCTTTGGGAAAGGTTTACGTAGTCTTAACTGAATATTTTTCTATTGAACGATACTAAAAGGGAACAAGACGGCCAACGGATTGTTATCAAAGGTCATTATATTGAAGTTTGGCTGGTCATAAAAACCTCACCCTGTATATGCGGCTTGCTTCAACCTGCTTGTACCCCTTTCTCAATGACATTAGTCTGATTAGTCAGACGGACGTCAGACTGATGTTTGCATCAATTTATTAAAAATTTTAATAATTTAGGAGTAAACTATTAAATAAATTGGTGCGAAATAAATTCGCCACAAAAATGCCTTGTGTTGCAGTAAACTGCCACAATCACAGTTCCTCAAAATCAAAAGAAAATAAAAGAATTTCGGTCCATCGGTAAGTACTAATTGCCTTTATTTTTCTTTTAAACACTAAGAAATAAATAATTTTATTATTACGTATTTTTAAACAATAGCGTACATTACACTGAAATCATTAAAATTACTAAACAGTGATAAAACAGCATAAAAGAAGTAAAAAATAATTTAATTTCATATTTACGTTTGTTATAGAGATTGACACCACATGTTTGTTTTTATCGATATTTTATGTCGACATCTTATTAATGTACTAATCATCATAAGCCCATTTTTAGCCCACTGCAGGGGCTTAGGCCTCCCCCAGGGTGAAGAGGGGGGCTTGGAGCTTAAGTCCACCACGCTGCTCCACTGCGGGTTGGGAACTGTAACGACCGCCATCTATTGACAGCGTCCGGGACCGACTGCTTAACGTGCCCTCCGAAGCACGGTGTCACTGATATTGTGTACTTAAGTCAGAAAAACTCATTGGTACACGCCCGGATTCAAACCATGGCCCCATGGGACCTTATAAATTTGAGACAGGTTCGTTGCGCTCTGGGCTATCACGATTGATGTACTAATATGGCGTAATAATCTTCTCATAATAAAAAACCGGTCAAAGGCAAGTCCAACTCGTATAAACATGGTTCCGCATCAGAAACTATAAAATAATTATGTATAATTTTTTTTCCAAATACACCGCTTCATTCTTCTGTCATCTACTCACAATCTCTAACATTTATCTCCCGGATTATTTTAGTTTATGTTCCTGCATGCCTGAAAAGTTGAGTGTATTAATTCCTCACTTTATATTAAATCCAATTTATTTCAATGACTTCAGTTTTCGACAACGGTGGTGAAAAGTTTGTGCCAAAGTTGGATCTTCTAAGCTACTCCAGGTATCACAATTAATGCTTACCAAATGCTTGTTGTAGTTTTTCTTTGGATCCAGAGATACGAAGTGAATGGACAAAAGCCGTTAAAAGAGTAAACTAGACTCCAAGTAAACGGTCGTTTGATTTTAAATGGACATTAAAATTTGCAATTTAAGGGATGATTTAGGTTTTGCTTGTGCCAATGACAGGAGCGAACTAGACCGAAGAAACAAGCCACCCAGAACCCTCAAGAAATTGTGATTTACCTATAACACATGATTTATAAAATAATTTGTTGTATTGGCTGTTACGAAACTAGTAAAATTTTAAATTAACTATGGTATTTTTTTTTTTGACACTTTATATTGTATGGTTCAAAAAGTTGTATATATTCATATTCCCATAACGTATCCTTTCATTTGATGTATCACAAAATGAATTTGATTTTTTTCTAATTTGCGTTCCAAAATGAGAATTGATTTATCGCTTAGAATTTTCTGTTATTAAAACTATGCATTTTTCATAACAAGTTTTTTTATTTATTAAGTCACACGATGAATGCACTTACATACGTTTTTTTTTTTAATTTGCCATCTAAAATTGATCCCCAATATTAAAATAGTTTACTAATTTTATACGTTCCTAATTCTGAGCCACAAAACATCTTATTTGTACCAAAAATCAAGTTCTTCTTGTCTAATAGATTTACAGAAAATAGGCTGTGATCGACGGATAAGTATTGTTACGTGATGAAGAAAAGAAAGGAAAGGCCGTAACAATAATATTTGTAGGGAGTGCCTGGATAGGACTCAGTAGGAGAGGTACTGGACCTTTGGAGTGCAAGGGTCCACTTGTTGTGGAGAAAGGTCGCCTCGGGTTCGCCGCCGTTCAAATGAAACCAGAGTTTAGCAAACAGAAGAAATACTTATATTATCTAAAATGAGTCCTGGCAGGTACATGGGCGCGCACCTTCCGATGGTCAGTCTGTCGGTCCGCGCGCAGTGGAGGTGAAGTCGTACGCAGACGACTGTCTTCTAATATGTGAAGCGTGAAGCGCTAGGTACAATTATATGATTCTGACTGATTAAAATACTATCATGAATGTTGTAAAAGATTCTAACGTGAGCTCAAACTAAATGCACATATAATAAAGGATGAACAGGCCTGTGTATTAGAGAGGCAAAATCCAAAGTCCTCAAAATTTTAAAAAGTTACTCATATCTCGAAAGTGAAGCGTTGTTGAAGGTGATCCAATAAATCTCTCACATTCATCACCACACCCCCACATACAATCACACTCACTCACTCGCACTCATAAGCACACATTTATCCAGAATCTTTTAAGAATAAAAAAAAAAAAATTATAATAATAATAATCTAATAATAATGAAATAAAACAAATAAATAAATAAATAATAGCCATAGTAGTGTGGTACTGTGTTAAGTTTATAATAAAATGATAACTATTTTAATATTGATAGATATTTCTAACAAAAATAAAATAAATAAAAGTAAATAATAAATGCCGATTAATATAATTTTTGAGATGTAACGTTATGTGAAATATAATGTTAATTTGATTTTGCTCGCCACGTGACAGGCTGTGCCTAGTGTGGAGAGCATTGATGTCCTGTGTTGCATTATTTATGAATTATTTTGATAAATAAATAAATTTGATTTGATTTGATTTGATTCTGTCGTTCGAGTGGTGCGTCGAAGCAGGTATGCGTCGCCCCGGCGCGCGGGGGAACTGGCTCCACTCCTCCGGTCTTCGGGCTGCCGCTTGCTGGCCGTTCTTCTGCCGCGGCCCGTCCGCAGCTCCTCGCGCGTGGCTCGGCCGTGTCCGCAGTGGATTCAGAGTAGTCGAATTAATATGCGTTCTACTTTTATAGTTAAATTACAATACCAAGTTGCGGAAGATGCGGTTCTGCATCCGATCCTAAATTCGGCGACGCGGCGTCCCACCGGTCAATCCGTTATTCGCTCAGTTCAACGCGTGCGCTACCCTCTGCCTGCCACTCTTCTACTCGCCCATCAGTCGGGCGCTGGTGAACGCTCGCGCGCCTCTCGGTTTTGATCTTCTGGCGACCCACCGCCTCGAAGAAGGAACGACTCTTTTCTCGACTTGTTTGCTCGGCTGCTCACGGCCCAGTCCGGCCATCGTGCCGCCTCGCCGCCGTCTGCTGCCGTCTGCCTTACCCCTCCCGGTCGCCGCCTGCGGCCGGTAGTGTCGCCTCTGTCGGCGCTGTTTAGAACTATCTACTGCCACCGCTGTCGTACCGCGCCATCATACCTAACTATTTAGCCTTCGGTGCCGTAGATGGCGTCGTTTAAATCGGTGCGCGCGACGCTACGCAACAGTATAGACACCAAAAGAGTGATTCTTTATGGGTTCCCTTTTTTAAGAATCGTATGCCTGGAATCCTAAAAAATGTAATAAACGTTGCCTCAATTTTTTGGCTTAATAATTTGTTCTTTTACAATTTATTCATTAGTTTCTTTGTTTCGTAAATGTTACCGCTCAGTTATTGGTAACTATAACTTGGGATCTGGTTTCGAACCTCAGTCTATCGTATTTTTTTGAATATTTGTGCCGGGTCATAATCTGTATTTGTGTTGTCGTTGTTTGTACCCATAATACTTATTACTAATATACCGTACCATTATCCTTATTGGAAACAAAAATAATGAACAAGTTTCAAGAAATAAACGTACCTATATATTTTATTACCACAATAGAAATATTTAACTTTAAATATATCGGTAACGTTGTTGGCCACGCACTATTTACGCAATTGCGCCGGCGCAATGCGCTAACTCATTCGTGTGAGTTAGAGAAGTTGCGCCGGCGCACAAAAATATGCTGAGCTACACATGTCTAATAGCGATTCGAGGTACAATATTCCCAGAAAAATAACAGTCATAGCGTCGCGAAAGAAATGAACCAATAAGAATCTTAGATTTTATGTGGACGTCAATCGCATCGAACGTGTGTCTCGCTTTTGTAAAAAATTAAAGCTGTGTACATATCGAGTGTATCTTAGTGTGCTGTGTTGCCGGACCTTACACTGCTAACAATTGTTATTGGGTTCCGATTTATATTAAAATTAATAATAACTTCTAAAATTAAAAGAGGGAACCCATCCATGGACAAACTAGGGAAGTTATATATAATGTATATAAGTACGTGTTAGTGGAAGAAGCGGAAAGTAGAAAACATTTATTCGAAGAAAATTATTTTAAAAAAGTTCAGGAACGAGTAGTCAATACATCTGGTGTATCGCAATTTACTCTTCAGAAGATATTAAATGAACATGATCAACCCTCTACATCGTCGGCGTTCATTACCCCACGAAAAGGTAGACCAAAAAAGCATCATCACTTAAATTTAGATGATTTTGATTACAGTGTCATAAGAAATTTAATTTATGATTTCCATTTAAAATTTAAACAATTGCCGACAGTAAAATCAATAAAAAGTAAGCTTATAGAAGCAATTGATTTTAAAGGAAGCGATGAGTCGTTGAGGTTAATATTGCATCAATTAGGATTTAGGTTCAAACGAATGTAATATAATAGACAGTTATAAATAGAAAGAGATGATATTCGCTTAAAACGTATAAAATATTTAAGAGAAATAAGAAAATATCGAGCTGAAGATAGAATCATTGTTTATGCTGATGAAAGTTATGTGTATAGTACTCATACTAAGACTCTTGCGTGGGCAGATTCAACGTAAAAAGGTTTCAAAAAAGTAATAAGTAAAGAACCACAGTTAATTATGGTAGCATGCAATAAACTTATGATTATGATTACCTATTTCGCATGCCGGTTCTGGTGACGGTTTTATTTCCGGTGCTCTGGCGATATGTAACTTGGAGGATAAAAATGCCGACCATCATAAAGAAATGAATGAGGCTAATTAGGTACCTTAAATGGCTAGAAACTCAACTAATTCCTAATTTGCCCCCTAGATCCGTGTTAGTTATCGATAATGCGTCGTATCACAACACGCTAATTGAAAAAGCATCCTACTCAAATTCAAGAAAAGCAAAATGCTAAAATGGTTGAGAGATCATGGCATAAACTTTGATGAATCTTTATTGAGACCTGAATTATTCAACAAAATTAATTACACAAGGAAGCCAATGTGAAATATTCAATTATTAGACCAACATTGACATAGTGTGCTACGACTGCCACCGTATGATCCGGACTTCAACCCAATTGTAATTATTTGGAGTCAAATAAAAGGATACGTTGCAAAAAATAACATACACACGAAATTAAATGAAGTCAAAGATTTGTTGTATGAAGCAATACATAAAATCGGATCAAATAATTGGAAAAAAGTGTGTGAACACGTAATGAATCGTGAGGAGTCTTTTATGTCTACAGGAGAACGATTGGATGGCTTTATTGATGATTTCATTATTGACACATTTGACACTGGCAATGCTGGCAGTTCTGAAAGTGAAAACAGTGACAACTCTATAATGTATTGTGAAACTGAACTAGAACGTCTAGAACACAATACTGATTTTGATAATGAAGGTGTATGTCCATTAGATATTTAAATTTTCTTAAATTTAAAAAACACGTTTCTAAAAATTAAAAATTTTTCATTTCATTCATTTAAAAAAAAACCACAGGATAAACAAGTAATTCGTATTGGGCTTGCGTAGTCTTATTCTGAGCGAACTAAATGAATTAAATCACGTAACGGAATAATTCCGATAATTATTCTCTCCAAAACCTAGAAGCTCACGAATTATTAGTTCAATGTCGCGTCGCGTCGGCTAGCTCGCAGTTCGTGTGGTTCGTGTCGATCGTCCGTCACCTACAGTCGTCTATGCTGATGCCACCGGCAGCCGGCCTGCGGTGCGGCTGTTCATTATTTTTCATCAGAGAACGATTTACGAGTGAACAAAATAAACATTTATTCTAATGCAATAGAAGTTTATTTATTTTATTTAATAAATATTTGACAAAAATAATGTTAATATTTTACATGAGGACGGTGCACTAAAAGCCATTACTGGTTTGTGCGTACACCGCGATGACTCGTTCTTACACAATAAAATACAGTCATTATACAAAAAAAAAAAACAACAATAATAATTTATACAAAAATACATTACTAGAACAATATATGTTTACTCAGTAACAATACAATAGGTACTCAACACACACCGCCAATAGTCAAACCCGTAAGTAGTATGTGAATAGGTTTATGTTGAATGTGTTTGTAATGACGGCGTGTTGCATTTTCACAATGGATTGGACTTGAATGGTTTGTGTTGCTATGTAGTTTGTAACTATACAGGTAGGATTATATATATAAAATTGATAATATTAATATTTATTTTCTGACCTAGCGACTTATAACGACATCTGTACGTAATTCTACAACCACTCTGTGGTGACTGGCAGCAATAGGTACTGGCGCCACTGGCCATTTTATTGTCTGTGCATATGGTGGTTATTGTTGTGTATAATTCTATATTTTTTTAAACTTGAACGTATGTTTCACATTAGCACATATAGGATACCGCCAAAAAAATATGTATGATTTAAAAAAATCTGAATCTTAAGAAGGAGACGAAATATTTTATGTATTAAATAACTTATAATAAATAGACTTTTGAAACATTTTACAGCATATTATTTCTAAATCATTATGAATTTATATTTATATATTTTTTAGGGGGAAAACTCAATAATTAAGGCGATTTTAGGGGTTTTTGACACAACTTTAGGGATAAATATTTTTGAGAGTTGGTAACACTGCATGCCTAATTCATTTCATAAACATTTCAAAAAAACCAAGGTCCATACGGACGCGACAAGATGACACCCAGCTCGAAACTTGATCTTCCTCCCGCTTCCTCGTACCGAGCCCCGCTGCCGTCTTCTGAGTAGCGATAGCATAACAACTGTTTATTTATTTATTTTATTTATTAGAGACAAACAATCTTCTACTTAGCTTACACTAGCGATCCGCCTCGGCTTCGCACGGATAGCAGAGCATATAAGCCGTAGTGTTTTTATGTCGTGTAGACCTATCAGCTTGTTGCGTTGAACATGTGGATTAGATTTAATTATGTTTAAGTTCATCTTACTTGGAGTATTTTTATTGTATTTTATTTCCAATTCTATAATATTTGATAAAGTAAAGAATAAATAAATAAAAACAAACTACAATATTTCTTGATATACAACATTGATAATTTCGGCCTAATTTTACATCACGCGAATCACGTCGGGGCATAGGGCGCCAATCCCCCGGCCCGGCCCATCCGACGCCCGCCCCGGCTCGGACGCTTGTCACTTGTGGCGCTATGGTTTTTATTTCGTGATATTTCCGAAGGTATTAAATTAAATTGTATGGTGTAAAGGCATTTATAATGTACATGAAATGTCGAAGGTAAATAACGTATTTAATTTGATCAGGATTAATACTGTATCCGTATAAATTGCTTACCAATCACCGTTTTTTTTAAACATAAAATGTTTAAAAAAATTGTGTCAAATGATATGACACGTTGAAGTATTAAAATATCCATAAAAATTAGAAATATGCCATCACAGGCTTTTCTTTAGTCCTATAAAAGAGTAATAATTCCCCCGTACATTATAATATATAACTATTGTTTCTATTATTATTGTATTGTGTTATTATTATATACGATTAATTTACTAACAAAGCTACTGACACATAAATTGCATCTGGAACCGTATCAAATATTAAATGTCAAAATACCGTGTGAAATGCCAAAATCTTAGGTTATAAACGCAATTAACGCCGAAAAAGAAGCATCTGAAATGCATGACACTGATAGTTAAATCGCTACACGTTAACAAATTTGGCGATATTTTTTGTCTGGAACACAAGAAACTGGCAAAAGTGTCATTTGTGGCTGTTATTTGATGCAATTGAATGGTTGCTGTATCCTGCTTAGACGGATGTCAACTTTCATAAAAATATATGCTTTTCATAAAAAAAATTTAACACATACTTTTAATATTTTTCCCGAAAATATGGCTCAATTTATACCTTCCCCTCAAAATTAAAAAAAAGAAGTCTTATCAAAAAAAAAAGTATTAATAAAATGTCCTTGTGCCGTCAACTGGACAGATGACTACTAATTTATTTATTTATTCAGGAAACAAACAGTGCTAAATATAGCATGAAATAAAACATACATATAGAACATACAGAAAATAGTTTACACAATTAAATTATTTATAACTACAATAGCATTATTTTAGAGCAAATTCATAATATTTTCATTGGTTCGTGAGGATTTCACTTTACCTCCATACATTTTGTTTAGTTGTAACTTCGATTTTTTACTGTGCTAAGCAGCGCAATAAGATAAACTGCCTTCACAGGGACAATTTTATTGTCAGATCAGATGTATTTTCAAAAACATCTGGGAAATTCATCAATATTTTTTTTTTGAGAGGTTATTCTAGAACCTTGCGCCCTTTAATTTTAATAACCACGTTTGAACATTTTTGTTGAAACTTGAGTTTTTCTTAACAAATTATTTGTTTTTGTTTTATTTTTATCGGAAATTAATTGTTCAGTATTGTTCAATTTATTTAACATATGATATCATATGGACTTATGTAGGTACCAAAATTAAATCCATAAATTTCTACAAAAATCTAATTTTTTTTGCACACTATACATTACACAAACGTCAGCTGAGCTGGGTGTCATGTTAACTCGTACATAAAATAGTTTATTTGGTCCATTTCGTACATTTTGACCAGCATTGTTTCGTTTGGGTTGGGATTTTTATTTAATTTTATTGGTTTTAATTGAGTGTGATGATCATAATTAGTTCGGTGACCCTTCCATTAAAAAAACTTTAATCATTGTATTAATTACTTACTAAATTAGGTATTTAAATTTTATGTAGAACCTACTTGATTAAGTCGACTGTGCCGAACGATGAACTTTTGTATTGAGTGCAGAATTTTGTAAACGTTTTCTTTGGAGTAAATATGTCTTCACCTCCAACCAAACCACCACGGGGCGTCAAACAAGGAAAGGAAACGGTACCTACATCACAATTTTATATACTTAAAAAAAAGATTTTGTTTAGATCTATCAGCTGATAACTGTAGGTTTAATGTTTACTTAAATACATGAAATTAATCAATGTCAGCAGAGGTTTAAGTTCTGTATAGTAATGTTTTTGGGTTGGCTTTCCAAAACTACTACCCTAAGAATATTAATAATAAGAGAGAGGGGGCAAGGTAAAGAGATTAAGTAAACCCACTTTTAGAATTTTTGGAAATGCGGAAAAAAAAACGAAAATAAAAATGATTTAAAAAAATAATAATAACCGGCTTCAAAAACATAAACTAATAAGTTAAAAATAAAATTTTCACTTTAGAGAAAGGTGCATTAACAGGCGGCATATAGTTAATGAAGTCGGTGCCTACTCACTCAGACATTTTAAATTGTGTTCTATATTTGTTATAGTTATAAATATATCATTGTTGTAATTGTTATTACCTAGTAAGTACCCATTTAAAGTGTCTGAGTTGGCACCGACTTCATTAACTATATGCCGCCTGTTAATGCTCCTTTTTTTAAAGTGAAATTTTTATTTTTAACTTTTTAGTTTTGTGCGAACTGAACATTTTGGCATATTGAACCATATGAAGTGAGCCCAACAGAAGGTAACTGCTGTAAATCGTTAAGGAGTTCCTTCGACTGTGTATGGTCTCCATCATTAGACCTGTAATGGTACTTATAACCCATATGAGTGCAAAGTTCTCATCAATAGAAATTAATTAAGGCCAAACACCAGGTAATTGCTATAAATCGTTAAGAGGAGTTCCTTCGACTGTGTATGGTCTCCATCATCAGACCTGTAATGGTACTTATAACCCATATGTGTGCAAAGTTCTCATTAATAGAAATGAATTAAGTCCAAACACCAGGTAATTGCTGTAAATTGTTGAGGAGTTCCCTCGATTGTGTATGGTCTCCATCATCAGACCTGTAATGGCACTTATAATCCATATGGGTGCAAAGATCTCATCAATGAAATATTATGCGATCTTTGCACCCATATATATCAATGTCCTGCCAGAATTTGCGATGAAACGCTTTTGTTGTCACCCTGAACCGCCAAGTAGGTAATGTAGATACATATTTTGAAAATAGTCAGTGCCCTATACCTGTTAATGCAGTTACGTCATCGAGCGGGACAGGGCATAGAAGAAGAGCTCCGAAATACACTCCATGCCACCAAAGAATTTGTCATACCTCCGCAACGGAAAGGGTTAGAAAAAATATTTGTATGTTGTCTTGTAGATATTAAGGTGCTCTAAAAAGTAGATCGAGCCGAAAATAAAAGGTCAAGTGTTCCTCTTAAATTATATCTGGCTTCACGAAAAACGTTTTCACGCAAAAAATTATAGTAGTGTAGCGATACTACCCACACCTTTTTTTTCAATAAGTGACCTTACAAATGGTGGGAACCGTAGAAAGGTGGAAATAGTATTGTACTCCATTGAATGAAGCGATTACTTCATTACATTTAGTGATGTTCATAGAAATAGTCATGTTATTATATGGACATTGTCTTTTATAAAATTTAGTAACAGTACTCATAGTATGAACTATGGCTTTCAGAGTGGTCTTCTGATGTCCGTGATCCGGACTCTGTCAGCGAGCGAGACCAACGAGCAACGTGAGAAGGAACGTGTCAAGCTCGAGAAAGAGTATAAGAAGAGTGACGCGCGTCTCGATGAGCTCGTGGCCGCGCACGCGCCGCAATTGCTGCGTGTCACCGAGCTACACGCGGCGGCCGGAGGCGCAATTAGCGAGTGGCGTGTGCGCGATGCGGGTGGGATTGCGCGTCTCGCAGCCTGCCGCAGACTGCTGCGTTTGCGTCGTGACGACTTGCGCCGCCTCTGGACGGAAGCGCGCACCCATCACCACGCGCTTCATTTGCTCACTCTGATGTAAGTGCCTCTAGATCGTGCCACTCGAAGAACGTGGTAATGGTGTGACACGGAGACCTGTATGCAGTGAACGAGCTGTGAGTGCAGAGCGAGCGGCGGGAGAGCGTGCGGCTCGTGGCCTGCTACTGGGTGCGGCCCTAGAGCTGCGCGCGGCCATCGACGCTGCAGCGGGAGACTTAGCGCGTGTTGACGCCCTCCAGCACACGCGGCAGGACTTGCAGGTTATTGTCTTGTTGACACTAAGGTTTCCTTAGGTACTAAAGTATAGGTATATTGATAAACATAAATGATTCTTAGATATATTAATAATAATATATTAATAACAATAATGTTGTGACGCCTATCTATAATAGTACGTCGACAGGTCATCGAACTTATTCGAAAAAGTTCCCACGGTCATTCAATAATACCGAAAAATCCAGATAGAGAAATTCCATGAATTGAAAAATAAAATTCACGAGGCGGTTTGTACAAAGAAATACGCCTCGATATTTCGCAAAATCAACGCACATTTTTATTAGACGCCGGCGCTTAAATTGTTCCCACGCTCGAGTAAGGTCTAAAAATAGATGTAATTGATAAATTAAATGTTCGAGAATTAGAATATTCGCGGCGTTTGACTCGTGGAAGGGAGATGAGTATTTAAGGCGATGATCAGAGTTAAACGGACGGTTTGTTTTGGAAATAAGAAGCGCGATGAGTTGCGAAGTGTGGAGTGATATAACGGTGTAATTTGTGTTTGATATAGATTGTTCCTAAGTTTATTTGTGATTCTGTTTTATAATAAAATAAAGTGAACTAAAATTAGTGTTTTAGTGCATCCCAAATATCCGAACCAGTAGCCCGTAACACTTGGTATCAGAAGTGCGATATTGAGGATGCCAACAACACCTCGGGAGTCGTCTCAGTCAAGAAGTCGTCACACCAGACAGGCGGCATCGGATCAGCGGCACGAGGTCATGGACGAAGTCAACGCTGAAAATGTAAGTGTGGACGCCGGGGCCGCTGCTGCTCAGACCTTCGAATTCAGCGCGCTTATCCGATTCATGGAGGAGCAGGCTCGTCGCCAGGAGGAGCAGGCCCGCCGTCAGGAAGAGCAGGCACAGCCAGTGGAAAAGCTGCTAGGAGGATCTTTGAGCAAGGTAAACGTAGAAGTGAAACAGCTCAAAAAAAACCTCCGCGAACACGAGGACAGGCTAGACTCGCTCCAAAAAGAAGTGCAGCATCTGAAGCTGGTTGGGCCTAGTGGAACCAGCTACTCCGGCCTTCGGGTTAAGGTGCCGCTGTACAATGGTACCACTTCATGGAGTGCCTACAAACGCCAGTTCCAGACCGTGGCGTCGTCAAATAGGTAGACGGATGAACACTGTCTGACCGCCCTAACGGTGGCATTGCGAGGACAAGCGCTTTCGGTCCTCGAGGCATCACCAGACAACGCTGAGAGCTACGGAAAACTACTGGAAGCGCTGGACTCCAGATATGGCGACGAGCACCTAGAGCATATCTACCGGGCTCAATTAAGAGACAGAACGCAGCGTGCCAGCGAGAGCTTACAGCAGTGGGCTTTGGAAATTGAGAAGATTGTAAGAAAGGAATACCCGTCGGCCGGCGCTAATTTTGTCGACACGAATTTGGTGCAAACATTCGTCGACGGAATAAAGGACCTGTAAGTAAGGGCGCTTTGGTGCATGCCTTTGAAGTAGAAGCTGTGAGACAGGAGCCTCGCGCACAACGAGTGAGAGAAGTAGTAGAATCGGCCGCTTTACCACCCAGGCGCTGATCCGCGCTGCGCTGCTTCTATTGTCAGGAACTCGGGCACATTCAAGTTGACTGCCCTAAAATAAGACAAAGGGCAGAAAGCAACTAAACACAGGGGAAAGGCAGAGCCCAAGTACAAGCCGGCCGTGACACAACACCGAAAATCGTCATTTCACAAGTGTTCAATGGAAACAGTCTCATCATAGACGGTGAGGTTAATGGCACGCGGTGTCCAATCACAGTCGACATTGAGGCAACACGGACGGTAGTCAGACCACGACTAGTGAAGCAATCGGCGCAGAGGATCCAGCGATCGACTCCTCAGTTGAAGCTTGTCACGGCTACCGGCCAGCCGATACCTGTCCACGGCGAGCTCACGGTGACTTTGAAGGTGGGAGAAGAGAAATACTCGCACATCGTCATCGCGACTGATGTTACCGACGACTGCATTATCTGATTGGACTTCACGCAGCCGTTTCAGTGCAAAATCGACGTGACCAATGGCGTACTAAAATGCGGCCGGAACGAAGTTTTCTTTAAAGGCGGTCCTAGAGGTGTGGTGCGATGTGTTAAGGAAACGACGTTAGCGCCATACACGCAAACGTTGGTCGTCGTAAAACTACCACCATCGACGAACAAGGGACCTATTAGAAGCGTCATCGTTGACCAGTTACCCCACAGCGAGAAGCGCAACTGGTTGACGGCCAGGACACTGCTAAGAAGCGGCGAGGGACATCCAGGAATCAGGTTACTAAATTTCAGTAACGCACCTGTTGTCCTGCATGAAAATCAGGCTATTGCAAAATGTCAGGAAGTTTCTTGGATCAGAAGTTGTGGTGCAAGTGGAGTCACCTACGGTGAGGAGTGGAGGCAAGAAACTTCTCGAACAAGTGGACATTTGTAAGGACGACCTTACTCAAGCAGAATATGCGAAAGTAAAGGAAGTGCTGACTCGCTATTCCGACATTTTCTGTCTCAAGGAAGGTGACGTTGGCAGAACGTCACTAGTTAAACATAAAATAAACACAGGCGACGAGCTACCTATTCGTCAAAGAGCTCAGCGAATACCCACGAGCAGAGAAGGAGAAGGAAGTAGAAGAGATGATTGATGACATGAGGAAGAATAATGTCATCGAATCTTCTTCAAGTCCTTGGTGTTCTCCTGTCGTCCTGGTCAAGAAGAAGGATGGTAGCATGCGATTCTGTGTGGCTTATCGTCAGCTCAACAGCGTGACCAAAAAGGACAGTTACCCTCTACCTCAGCTTGACGACACATTGGACAAGCTGCGAGGGAACCAGTGGTTTTCTACTCTTGACTTGAAAAGTGGATATTGGCAAGTGGAACTTGATCCAAAAAGACAGGGAGAAAACTGCCTTTTCAACTGAAAAAGGGCTATGGCAGTTCAAGGTCATGCCTTTTGGTTTGTGCGATTTTCCCGCTACCTTCGAGAGTCTGATGGAAGTGGTACTTGCCGACCTTCTCGGTGATGCTTGCCTGGTCTATCTTGATGATGTCATCATTATAGGACGCGACTTCAACCAACATCTGCAAAACCTGGTGCAAGTGTTTCAGAAACTGAAGGCCGCAAATCTAAAAGTACCTCCGAAAAACTGCAGCTTATTCAAAAAGCGGGTAACTACTTGGGTCATGTGATTTCGACAGGAGGCGTGGAAACGGACCATGCAAATACCGAAGCGGTACGCGAATGGCCAACTCCAAGGAACAAAACGGAGGTGCGAGCCTTCTTGGGATTATGCTCGTACTATCGCCGTTTTGTGAAGGATTTCGCGGGAATAGCCAGACCTTTGCGCCGGCTTACAGACGATAAGACTGCATTCCTGTGGATTGAAGAATGCTAAAAATCTTTTGCAGAACTTAAGCAACAGCTCTGTGAAGCATCTATTCTTGGTTATCCAGACCAGACTGGAGAGTTCGTAGTCGACACCGACGCCAGCAACTTGGCAATCAGAGGAGTGCTATCACAGCGACAAGGTGACAAGGAAGTCGTGATAGCATACTTCAGCAAGGCCTTGTCAAGACCGGAAAGGAACTACTGCGTGACCAGAAGAGAGCTATTAGCCGTAGTGAAAACACTGCGCCACTTCAGCAAATACCTCCTGGGTAGAAAGTTCAAGCTCAGGACAGGTCATGCCGCTCTCAAATGGTTGCTCCAGTTCAAGGATCCTGAAGGACAAGTGGCTCGGTGGATCGAACAACTTCAGGAAGTCGAGCCCGAGATGGAGCACCGTAGTGGAAAATTGCACGGAAACGCCGATGCTCTTTCGCGTAGGCCATGCCCTGATGAGTGTAAGCATTGCTCCAAACGCAAACAAAAAGAGGACACAGTGAAGGCCATCACCACCAACAACGTCAGTGATTAGTGGACCACCGATGCAATGAAAGGAGAACAAAAGAAGGACAGTGACCTAAGGGCCATCATAGACTGGAAGGTACAAGGGAGTCCAAAACCACAATGGAACCAAGTTGCAGCCTTGAGCTCTGTTATGAGAAGTTATTGGGCTCAATGAGACAGTTTAGTGATGGTTGATGGGCTGTTGTACCGCAAATGGGAAACCCCAAGTGGATGGGAGTCAATTATGCAGCGTGCCAAGATCAAAAGTACGCGCAGTGTTGGAAGCCTTGCACGATGGTGCCTCAGGAGGGCACCTGGGCATGAAGAGAACCCTGGAGAAAATCAGGAAGCGATTTTATTGGGTCTACTGTCGGCAAGATGTCCAGGACTGGTGTTGAAGGTGCACTGTGTGTGCAGCCGTGAACGGCTCGACGACGCGAAACAGAGGACGTCTCCAGTTGTACAACGTGGGAGCCCCTTGGGAAAGAATCGCAGTAGATGTGGCTGGACCTTTTCCTGTATCCAATGATGGCAACATGTATTTCATGGTCGTGGTTGATTACTTTACGAGGTGGCCAGAGGTTTTCGCAATACCCAACCAGGAGGCAGTAACAGTCCTCTCTCGCGTGGCGTTCGCAGCGACAACATAGCTGTGTATTGTTTCGTTGAGAATAAATATAAAGACAGTTATATTCCTCAAAATTTATATAGTTATGTATAGTTGAGTTTGCAATAGTTGCTACGTGTTTTCAAATTCGTGACACAGTGTTTTATCAATTAAAAATACGTTTATATTTTGTGCGAAGTGATTAACATATAAAAGTACCCACAATTACAAAATATAGTGCAATTCTATAGAATAAGTCTTGGTAGTTTTTTATTGACCACATAAACTATTTCTTCTAAATTACATTAATAATGGCTAAATGCGGAGCTTGTGGTGAATTCATGTCGCAGCAGGAGCGTGTCAAGTGCACTCAATGTCTAGGCACCCTACATTATGCTTGCGTAAATATTCCCGAAAACTCTCGAATGTCCAAAACGTGGGCGTGTCCGGCTTGCGTTGCCAAGACTCCTAAGAGGGGCAATATTGAGGCCTCTGTTGCGTCGGAACACGTGCGAGCCCCTGATGCCGTCGCCGAAGACGGCGACTTGATGCACGAGCTCAGGCTGTTCCGCAATGAACTCGCCGCGACTCGCAAAGAAATGGCAAATTTCAGAGCGGAAATGGCTCACGTTAATGCTTCCCTGCTGAATCTAAATGAGAGAGTAGACTGTGTCGAAGACAGATTAGCTACTCTTGAAAAAGCGTCATCCCAAGATAACCCGTAACGAGCTGCAAAAGGCCGTCGCGCAGCTGAAGGCTGATCTTAATGATCGTTACCAGGAATTGCTTCGGAACGATGTCGAGATATCGGGACTGCCAGAAGAAAAAGGTGAAAACTTGACGCATCTGGTTCTGCTTCTGTCAAAAAAACTTGGTGTGGAAATGAGCGAGCTAGATATTGTTAGTGCGGAGCGCGTCGGTAAGCGGCGGGAGATAGATACTGCGGCTGGCACCGGGGCGGCGGGGCGTCGCCGTCGCGGTCGCGCGTCGCCAGCATACGTCTGGCGCGTCTTGCGTTGCGCGACGACCTGTTGCGGGGCGCCCGAGTGCGC
Source organism: Luffia ferchaultella (assembly GCA_949709985.1). Lineage (NCBI taxonomy): Eukaryota > Metazoa > Arthropoda > Insecta > Lepidoptera > Psychidae > Luffia > Luffia ferchaultella. Next base: position 24,576,121 of record OX453247.1, read on the forward strand.
CGTGGTGCTGATACTGCTGGCCTTAGCTTAGCGGGCGAGCCGGGGCGGTTTTACGTCAATGAGCGGCTGACCAAAGTCAATAGGCAACTCTTCTACAAAGTTCGTGAAGAGTGTCGGCGACTGAGTTGGCGCTTTGTGTGGACTAGAGACGGCCATATATACGCCCGCAAAGAGCCCGGGATGACTGCGTTACGTATTCGTCTAGAATCAGATATCGTGAGGGTTTTTGGCGATGGAAAATATTAGAACTTTTGATTCGGCATTTTATTACCATTTTGAAAGTTATTTTTTATTTATTTTTCTTTTTACAAACGGACGTGGCGATCGAATGTGCGAATCGCTCGTTTCTCGATTTAACTATTATTATTGCAGCAAGGATGCGTTTTTTCACTATATGTAGGATACACATTCAAAACGCTACATTTCTTATAAACACAATGCTTAATCAAAATAATATATTTTATTCACATTTTATTCTTCTCAATATTAATTACTGTAAATCTGGCTGTTATTTTTTATCTCAAAAAGCAGTGGGAAAAGGAAATGTATTATGTTCTATCAAAATATTTTTTTATTTTTTATTTTTCATAAATGATTTATAAAAATAAAAAAACTGTTGGTTGGTCTCTTGAACCCAGGTTCGCTCGGAACGAAACATGATGAGTTCATAGTTGCTATGGAAAGATACATGGTCGATGTAATGGCGATAAATGAGACATGGTTGAGGGGGGTGAGGAGGGGCGCGCGCCGGTCGTTCCCGGTTATCCGCTGCGGCACGTGCCGCGTCCGCCAGAGATTCGTGCGCGCGGCGGCGGCGTCGGTTTTTATGTAAAGCAGGGCATCAGCGCTCGCGTCTGCGCCCATCCTCATGCTCCCTCCGTGGAACAAATGTGGCTATCCATTAGTATGAATTGTGTTAAACTTATTATTGGGACGGCGTACCGGCCACCTTGGTTGGACGTCGATACCTTTATCGATGCTTTAACGGACTCAATGAGCTCTTTCTCAAAGGCTGATAAAGTTATTTTGTTAGGAGATTTTAATATCAATATTTTAAAACATACTGACCATAATACAAAAAAAATTTATAATTTTCTTGAATATTTTAAATTGAATCAATTTGTTAACGAACCGACACACTTCACGGAACACAGTGAGACACTAATTGATCTCGTATGTACTGATGTCCAAATTTGCAATGTATTAGTGAATCATATTCCTGATCTTAGTAGTCACGCTCTCATAACTTGCACACTTAACATTAAAAAAGATAGGCCCTCGCCAAAATGGATAATCTATAGAGCTTTAAAAGATATTGACATGAAACAATTTAATGGGCATGTTGGCTTTATTGACTGGCAGCAAATTGGAGCCTTAAAAGGGGTCGATGAAATGGTTGCGACTCACAACATTTACCTGATCTTTTTCTTTGACACGAAATGCCCCATTAAAGACAATATATATTAAAGATAGAAAATACCCATGGATAACTTACAATATTATCGAAATGATGAAGACCCGAGATCAAGCAAGTTCGTTCAGCAGAGTAAAATCAATACACGGTGGCTCTTTAATACTTGCCCGTAACACAATTAAGTGTAAAGAACGTGTTGACGTTGTGAGCCTATCTGTTGAACGAATAATTGAAATAGCCTGTATAGAGCTTGAGCGGCTTATTGTAATAAGCGTATATAGACCCCCAGCCTCATCATATGATTTGTTTGAAAATAAAATGGATGAGGCACTGTTTAAGGTAAGAAATAAAGGCAAGGATGTTATTGTCTGTGGAGATTTCAATATAGATCTACTAGATTCAAATTGTGTATTTAGTAGTAGGCTCAAATAGCTATTTCGATGTTCTGATCTGGTGAACCTCTTTACTGAGCCTACAAGAATTACCGCTACCACAGCAACATGTATTGATAATATATTTACTAATGCTGAACCTTGTGATAAAGCCATAATTAATAAGTTAACGTCAGATCATTGTGGTCAAGTGGCTATTTTTGATTTAGGTGAATTTCAATTTACTAAAAATAAAATCAAATGTATACCAGTTAATGAGATCCGGCTTGACAATTATAGAAAAAGCATATTAGCGAGTTTACCATACTTAAAACATTATGATGATATTAATGAGTCATATAGTGCATTGTTTGATATCACAAAAAATGTATATGACAATGTGTTTAAATCCAAAACCATACAAATTAATAATTCGTTACTATTCAGTGATTGGGCAACGGCGGAAATCCATGAAGTTAGGCTTAAGTTGTATGAACTTTATGAAGAAAGATCATATAACAAAAGTGATTATTTTAGAAATTATGTTCGGAATTATTCAAAAATGTTTGAACGCGCTTGTGCTATAGCTAAAGCAAATCATATTTATGGTAAAATAAAAAATAGCTCGAATATTACAAAAACGACTTGGCAAATTGTGAACAGCGAAACTGGAAAAGTAAAAGCGCGCAATGTTGATTTTAAACTTAAAATTGATGATAAGATTTTAACATCAAATTTAGAAGTAGCCGAAGCTTTCGAGAAATTTTTCTCTGATGTTCCAGTTTCGACTACCAAGTCCTTAAACACTTCTCCCGCTCTTGCCGAATCATTACTCAAGCAAAATGTCAGTGAGTGCATGGTTGATTTTAAGTTTTCTCACGTGGACCCTACAGTCATTATTAAAGTATTCAAATCATTAGAAATGAAAAATACTGCGGACCTTCATGGCCTTTCAGTTAAAATTATAAGCTCAATTATTGATTGCATCTCGCCTCATCTTGCTTATTTATTTAATAAGTGTATAGACCATGGCGTTTTCCCCGACCTAATGAAACACAGTAAAGTCATTCCATTATTTAAAGCCGGTAGCACATCTGACCCTACTAATTTCCGGCCTATTTCAATACTACCAACGTTAAGTAAAATTTTCGAAAAAATATTAATGGGTCAGTTACTTTCACATTTTAACTTGAATAATTTAATGCATCGCAAACAGTTTGGTTTCACCCGGGGCCGTTCAACAACCGATGCCGGTGTTGAACTGATTCAGCATATCTTTGAAGCCTGTGAAAGCTCTGGAGATGCTATAGGTATCTTCTGTGATCTTTCCAAGGCTTTTGATTGTGTCCAACATGATACATTGGTTGGGAAATTGTGTCATTATGGTGTTAAAGACCGTGCGCTCGACCTTCTGAGGTCGTACTTAAGTAACAGAATTCAGAGGGTTGATGTAAGCGGAGAGAGGTCATCGGGATCCCCAATGTCGATGGGCGTCCCACAGGGTTCAATTCTTGGTCCATTTCTATTTTTAGTTTATGTTAACGACTTGCCTTACCTTGTAAAAAATAATCACGAGATAGTAATGTTTGCTGATGATACTTCTTTAGTATTCAAAGTTAATAGAAAGAAATTTACCTACGACGATGTAAACAATGCTATCTCCAAAATAGTCGAATGGTTCACGGCTAATAATTTATTACTAAATGAAAAAAAAACCAAATGCATAAGATTCTCGCTACCGAACGTCAAACAGGCACCTACCAATATTGTTATTAAAAGCGAGAAATTGGACCTTGTGGATTCTACTGTATTCTTAGGAATCACATTGGACGCGAAATTGCAATGGGATCCTTATATCACTAACTTGGCGAGAAGGCTCGGTTCTGCAGCTTACGCTGTAAAAAGGATTCGTTTCCTTTCGGACAGAAACCGCGAGGTTGGTGTATTTCAGTGGTTTCCGTAGTTTAATGACTTATGGCATTCTGCTGTGGGGACACGCTGCTAATGTTAATACAATCTTCGTGTTGCAGAAGCGAGCTGTTCGAGCAATTTATAAACTGGGATCTAAAGTATCACTTAGAGAAAAGTTTAAGGAAATTAATATAATGACATTGCCATCTCAATACATATTTGAAAACATTATGTACGTAAAAAAAAATATTACATTATTTAAAAAAAATACTGATCGGCATAATGTTAATACAAGAAACAAAGATAAACTTGCTAATCATGTCAGCCACCTCATTAAAATCACGAAATCTTTTAAAGGGCAATGTATACGCTTTTACAATAAGATCCCAGCTGACATTCAAGATCTACCCCTTAATAAGTTTAAAACTACAATAAAACTATCAGTTTGTTTCAATAATATTATTCTTTAAGCACTTATTGTTAAAAATTTTTTTTTATAATTTTGTTAAAAAGAGCGTCCCTCAGTTTCTTGCGTATTCTTCTGAGAGGTACCAGTATTTTTGAATGCGCCTTTGTGGTGACGTTTTTCCACAAAGTAATAAAATTCACTCTTAAGACGTATTTCAAGATTATGTTACATAACTACGAAATAAAGATATTTTGATTTGATTTGATTTCAAGCCTATATGAGGTACAAAAAATCAACATCCGATTGTAATATTCACAAGCAATATTATAAAGATTTGAAGCAAGTAGTTTCAAAAGCGATATTCCATGAAAAACGTGCCTATTTTGAACAAAAATAAATTTAAACATTAAAAACTCTCGACAGCTTTGGAAAAATTTAAAAACTACAGTTTTACAAAATAATCAAGAGTCGGATTTACCAGCACACTTAGACAATCCTGATACTCTTAATATGCATTTCCTTAATGTACCTGGCAAAAACGTGGCACTGTCGGTATATCTTTAGATATGATACTTTTAATTTTACCACACTCACTGGGAACCATAACGGCAATCGTAAATGAGTCCATTGCATCATCGGTGTGGATACACCGCGAGTGGATAATGGCTATAGTTAAACAAATTCCAAAAAAAAGTAATCCAATTGATTTTCAAGACATAAGACCGATTAGTTTACTACCTTGTTTATCTAAAATCACTGAAAAAATTGTATGTATGCAATTGACCAGGTACCTCGAGACTAATGATATACTCCCACTCAAACAATCAGGTTTTAGAAAGAGTCATAGCACACCCACAGCCCTTATTGATGTAGTAGACAATATCCTTGCTGCACAGGACAGAGGTGAGGGCACAATCTTGACACTATTAGATTTTTCGCGTGCTTTCGATACAATTAATACGTCACTGTTACTGTCTAAACTATCCTATTATGGATTTGACACACACACACGATAAAATGGTTTGCTAGCTATTTAACTAATCGGACTCAATTAGTAGAAGTGCATAAGGAGAATGGTTCAAGAGTTGTCTCTGCACCTGCTCTGGTAAGCAGGGGAGTACCTCAGGGATCAATTTTGGGCCCCATACTATTCAATTTGTACAGTGCTGACATCGTAAAAAATATTGAAAATTGTGATAACCATAAATATGCTGATGACATTCAGATATATGTCTCTTTTAAGCCCGATGAAACTCTTTCAGCTATCAATAAACTAAATGCGGATTTGAATCGGGTCGCTCAATAGTCTCAATCTAATTCATTGTCGCTAAATCCCAAGAAATCAAAATATTTAATATTGGGGTCCCAGAGCAGAGTCCATCAAATTCTAAAATATGATCCTATTGTTAATATAATGGGTGATGTTGTTGAAAGGGTGACTGAGGTGCGTAATTTGGGTGTACTAATGGACAGTGGAATGCGGTTTGAGAGTCATGTGCTTGAAACTGCGCGCAGCTGTTTTTACAGTGCGTGACTTTCTCACTGTCGACATGCGTATCAAGCTTTGCGATGCCTTAGTGCTTTCTAAGTTTAACTATGGGGACACAGTGTATGGAGAGCGCTTACTAGCTCGCACAAACAAAGTAGTGCAACGGGTACAAAATGCGTGTGCGCGTTTTTGCTTTCATATACCACCCGGGACACACGTCAGTCCGTTTATTGATTGTGCCGGCATACTTAAAATGGAAAATCGGAGAAAGCTTCACTTAGCATCATTACTTTTTGGTGTAATTCAAACTAAACAACCACCCTATTTATATGAGAAACTAAAATGGTCTGGTGAGCGCAATCCGTACGCCACCAGAGCCTACAAGCACTTGCTTCTTGTACCACGTCACACTTCAACAGCTTTTCGGGGTAGTTTTCGTTATGCTGCAACTAAATGTTGGAACAACTTGCCGCCTCCTTTACGTGAGCTGAATACTGTGGGTTGCTTTAAGTTCCATTTAAAAAAGTATGTACTGGATAAGCAAAAATTAGTACTATGAATACCCCATTTTTTTAATACGGCCACACATTATATATTAAATTACTTATTCGTACCAACTGTGCACAAATTCACATGAATTCGTATGATACATATGTATATTCATTAAATCAGTTACCTCATTTTGAACTACTACCACTTAATACTGCCATTTCCTGTTCCTATTTGAGAACGTTTAATTGTTATGTTAATTTGCATAGATCAGTAAGTAATTTGTCTTACCATTGTCGCTGCACGTCCACGCCTCCTTTGTGGTTCTGCTGAAAACCAGCGTTGTGTCCAACTTGGTCGCAACTAATGCTGAGCAGTGTCACATTCGATCGCACACTTCTCTACTTTTAAATCCATGTTGTAGATAGACAGGTATTGTTGTATGTTTGTGTTGTGTGAATTGAATAAAGCATTTTCTTTCTTCTTTCTTTCTAACAGTGGCAACGAAACTGGTTGACGAAGTGTTTTGCAGATATGCACTGCCTTTAGAGATTCACTCGGACCAAGGTCGTAATTTTGAATCTCAGGTGTTCCAGGAGACGTGCCGTATCTTGAGTATAAACAAAACACGGACAACCCCATATCGCCCGCAATCAGACGGAATGGTCGAGAGATTTAACCGTACGCTAGAATCCCACCTCGCAAAACTGGTTGACGAACATCAAAAGGACTGGGACCGATATATTCCGTTGTTTATTGTCTCATATGGGACAGCGGAACATGAGAGCATAAGTACACCCCTAAACTACAAAACCGTTGGGAAGGGCCGTACAAAGTAATAACCAGGATCAACGACGTGACGTACCGCATACAACGTGGACTACGAGGAAAGCCTAAGATAGTGCACATCGATCGATTAGCCCCTTACCGAGGTTCGAATATTGCTCGGGACGAGCAAATCTAAGAAGGGGGTAGTGTGACGCCTATCTATAATAGCACGTCGACAGGTCATCGAACTTACTCCAAAAAGTTCCCACGGTCATTCAATAAAACCGCAAAATCCAGATAGAGAAATTCCACGAATTTAAAAATAAAATTCATGAGGCGGTTTGTACAAAGAAATACGCCTCGATATTTCGAAAAATCAACGCATTTTTATTAGACGCTGGCGCTTAAATTGTTCCCACGCTCGAGTAAGGTCTAAAAATAGACGTAATTGATAAATTAAATGTTCGAGAATTAGAATATTCGCGACGTCTGAATCGTGGAGTGGAAATGAGTATTTAAGGCGATGATCAGAGTTGAACGGACGGTTTGTTTTTGAAATAAGTCAAGCGCGATAAGTTGCGTAGTGCGGAGTTATATAACGGTGTAATTTGTGTTCGATATAGATTGTTCTTAAGTTTATTTGTGATTCTGTTTTATAATAAAATAAAGTGAACTAAAATTAGTGTTTTAGTGCATCCCAAATATCCGAACCAGTAGCCCATAACAATATGTATTGAATAAAATAAATAAAAAATAATTATTACTGTTATTAGATGTACAAGGTGTTACAAAACTACCCGTAAAGCCGAAAGGAGGTTAAATGGGGTATTATAACATGCCCATTCACAATATTTAAGAACCGTAGTAACGCTGTATAACATACCCCCAAAAAATAAAAACAAATTATTATTTTCACTGATGTGCAAACCCTATTTCAGTAACATTAAAGAGTAAACTACGCAAAATGTACCTACATTTCTACCTAATTCGCGGAATGGCAAAAATTTTAAAAGACCTAACCTTGATGTTGAATAAGTGTGTGTTTTGACGTTCAATAAGTGTATATACTGTTGGTATTCCGAATAAAATAAAATAAAAAACTATCGAAACAACCTAAACGAACACTTACTTTTTCATAATAAAAGTCAAATTTACAGAAACGGCTCAAAGTGTGCTCCGCCTTGCTCAATACACAACCTCGTTCGTCGGGATATGGCTTGTGTGGCATTGCGCACCGTTGTCGGTGTTATTGATGCGAAAACCGATCTAACACGCTGTTCCGTCTCGGCAACCGTTGGGCAATCGGAGAAATACACTCTGTCCTTAACATAACCCCACAAAAAGAAGTCCAAGTGTGTGAGGTCAGGAGAGCGCGCAGGCCATAGCACTGATAGTTATAGGATAGTTGTAGAACATCTATTAGACAATTTGAAATTGACAATATTTTTTTTCCAACTTGTCATTTTTTGAAGCCAGTACTTGAGTATAATCATCATCATCATCAGCTCATTTTTACCCCACTGCAGGGGCTTAGGTTTCCCTCAGGGTGAGGGGGGGGGAGCTTGGAGCTTGAGTATAATGACATCCTTGTATTGAGATAGCAAACATGAATGAAAAATAGAAAAATTATTAAAGTAGACAATTATTATTAGGTAAAATAGGTTAAATAATCTGGTTCCCTGATATGACAGCTTACTAGGGTTGACAAAATTTTTGGCTTTGATAATTAATTATATTTTTTACGGGGTATTTTGTAACACGTCGTATAACTTCATATTTTTTTCATTTTACTTTTTTCATATGAAACAACAATCTCATACGTAAAGACCTAATATTACTTGTATACTTGGAATGGTAAAGGGTCGAGGATGAAATTAGATTCATAAGATAAGATTCTATCATGTTCATTGTTGTGTTTTGTGTGGTTTGTGCAGGTGAAGAAATTGGCACTAGTAGACCAAATAATAGCGTCGCTGTCGCGCGCCGTGTATTGTGGCGGAGGTGGAGGCGCGCCGGGCGATGCTGACCCGCCGTTAGACACAGCCCGGCAGCGCGCCGCCGCTATTCTCGCCGGTGCGTTTAGCGTTCGCACCTTATCTTTACTTTTGATGCCTTCGTTAACAGCATACATTTTTATCAGTAATCAGTAAAAGCGAGGGAGAGACGGAAGCGAGCTTGAATGACATCACAGCGGAGTTCGAAGCGTCACTGGCTGATGAGGAACGTACATTCGACACCACTGCCGCAATACTACTTGAGGCGCTCGGCGTACTTGGCGAGCTGCCGCGCGCTACCGAGGTCCGCTCGCCTTGTTCCGCGCCTTCGGTCTTGACGCGCCTCACGCTCTGCGATAATTATGTTCTTTGTTTGCAGAAGTTTAAAGTGAACATCCAAAGCGAGCTTCTCGAGGTAATAGGAGCGGTGGCACGGCGCGTGCAGGAGGCGCGGGACACGGATGCCGAAGGGGATTTCGACGTGGAGCCTGAGGTGGAACCGGGCTCGCCGGACGAGGCCGAGGACGGCGAGGCGCTTGAGAGGCTGGTACGCACGCTGGATACTGAGTTCCGAGCCGTGGCAGCGCGCCACACCCGTCTACTGCCACTGTGGCGTGCTACTCTCGAACGGCATAGCGTGCCACTCGTACCGCACACTTCCCACCACTATTGGAGCGCCGTGCAGCAGGTGGTGAGTACCGTGCGTAACTGCCAACATTCTCTACAGAGCTTCGCTAGCCACGTTTATGACCACAGACGCAGTTGGTGTTGCGTGAGCATCTGGACATGGAGTCAGTGGTGCGTCGCGCGCGCGCTCAGCAGCTGGCTCCTGCGCACCGGCCTTTGCCGCTCGCCGCCTACTTTGCGAAGAAACGACCTCCGGCCCAACGAAGATTGCGCCTGTTTCGGTTATCGTGCGGTGGCAGTGCTAACGTGGTGGAAGGCACAAACGTGGTGCCCCCCAACGAGAGCACCCGAGTGCCGCTAGTGTGCCGCGCCGATCCCGCGCACCTACGTCGCGTGTTACCGGCTCTGCACGACCTTATTGCTCATATCGAGCTCGCCACCGGGTATGTCGCCCATATTAAGCTCCGGCCGGTTGTCTCATATATAGGTATAAGTTTGAGCTTGAAGTTGTTGATTTAAAAATTGGAATATTAATGTCTGTCTAATTCTAAAACGCTTATTAGAACTAGTTTAGTTAAACGATGAATGTTTCTTTCTTTCAAATCTTTAGACACAGTTTAGTCTAAATACGTTTTTTTCATTTTGTTTGGGTCAATCCAAGTGTCAATGTAAGAACAACTCATAATGTTGTATAAATAAATAAATATTTTCACTAAATTAGGTCGAAATAAAAAGCGACGCAAAGCACGAACGGGTTGTGCCAGTAACTTTTAAACAGAAAACCCGGTAATCTACATTGTGGCCGGCGGCCTTACCACACCGAGCGTGGAAGATAAGGTTCTCTGTAAAAAATCCTCTCGAATTAACGTTAACGCGTTTACAAAAACTTTTGTTTTAGAAAGAAACGAGTAAAATAGACCCTTTATCTTGTCGCACTAATCTTCGGAGGTCTGGTTGGCTGGGTTCTCGTAAGCCGATTGCATTTATTTTGACTTAATAGACGCCTCTTAGCCTCTTCTCTGTTTTTAACTTTATTTGCATCGATTTTTCATGCATGCTTCTTAGTATTGTTCAATTTTGGGCACGCCATGGCTGTTAGCGAAATTTCAACGAGTCATGTTTCCAAAATTCACGAAAGATTTTTCAAATTTATTGTATAATAGATTTACTATTTAACGCACCTTACAACGATACCTCATTTAGATATAACTGTAGCATAATATGTAACAAACTTATCTGCTTTTGAAATTTTCTTCATAACCAATTTTTGTCTAAAAAGTCACTTGTATGCCATGACTAATAACTTGTGACATCCATCACTATTGTATACAAACTCAATTAGTCTTTATGTGATTGCGCAATTTTCCTCTAGTGAATCTAGTGATAGACACTTGTGGCTCAGTGTTCCCCCCGCAGGCGGCTGAAGGGGACGCGGTCGCACGTACTTGCTATTTGGTGTCGGTTTTGTCAGCGCGATCCGGCTAACCGAGCGTGGAAGACAGGGTTCCCTGTCAAAAGTCCCTGAATTAGACAGTGTAGTTGTATTTTTAACGTTAATCTAAAGTAAATAATACAATTCAGAAAACGAGCTCCTTGACGTCTTAGCAGCGCCCGTACTGTATACCGTACTAATGTTTAGAAGTATCTAGAAAGCAATTTGATCCCTAAAGTAACATTCTAAAAGGACAATATCACATCAATTTTGTGTAGAACTTCCTGGTAATCTATATACTATACTATATTTATAATATAACAAAACTGAATTTTAAGATTTTGTTGGAACGCCGTAATCTCTGAAAGTTCAGTTGTTAGTTGGTGGATATTAGCCAACGGGTAGTTGGTGGATATACAACAATTGTTCATCTTTTGTTTATAGTTGGCGATTCCCAAAAAAGGAAAAAAATAATTGTGTGAATTTAAAAAAAGATCTCTTTATACATTAAAAATATAACATGTATGTTTACTTAGGCATAATTACTATCTTCCCACCAATCAAACTTAACATAACTCATGTATTCATATTCATGACATAAAAATCCTCTGCATAATGTGGAAAGAACTCGTGGGCAAACGTTGATTTACGTATAAAATTAAATAAACTACGCGTTAGATTTACTGAACTAGTACAGATGGAAGAGAAAATCTGTGGCTATAGTATGTGTCTAGAGAAAACAAAGTTTTGACTATGCACACAGAGCACATATCCACTAGACTAGAGAGCTAACAAAGGGAGCGGACCTTTCATTGGGGGTAAGCGTAAACAGTATAATATTGCGGATCCGCTCGCACAAATTGGATGCTGTGATGGGATAAAACATAATTACTTAAATCGATATGGTCTAGGTAATCATGTTATTACTACTCGACCAAGAAAACAAGTCAAATTATCCAATAATCACACTAATTTCTTTCGAGACATTTTACTTTTGTAGGGTTACAATTAGTGGGTTATTTTAGTAAGTTGTGTTCTATTAGTTACCAAGTGGATTACTAATTGTCATCAAGTTCTTCATTATTTTTAGATTCATCAGTAGTAGTAAAGTTACAGGAAGAACACAGATACCCGACTGTTCATACAGATGGGATTGTATTTTTTCTTGATGCGTATTTGTGTGATGCACAGAGATGGCGAGTGCTCGTTACGTGCTTTCGTGTCGGACTATGTGCGGCACGGCGAGGCCGAGCGGTTGGCGGCAGCGTCGCGAGCAGCGGTGGACTCAGCAGTTCGCGCGCCCGCCGCCTGGCGCGAAGTCGGTCCGCCACCGCACGCCTACCATGCCACGCATCGACTTATCTTCACGGTCTGTAACGTTTGACATCGGTCTATAATGTTCTAAAAATCAGATTGAAGAGTACATATAGGCGATGCACTAACGAGTATTTGGTCAATAAAACCGGACATAAGTCAGAATCAACAAGTTAGTCAAAAGTCTCATCGAATGTATTCTTCCTCGAGCTAGATAACCGTTCAGTCAAACAGCAGCCATAAACATTTCCCCCACTCTACCTGTTTTAGAACATCTCAGGTTGGAACTCAGCCATTGGTAAAGTCGCATGTTTGTGTTCTTAGCGCTTTCGATCGGAGTATTAGTTTTCTTTGCCCCTGGACTTTCCCTGTGTTGGATTTTATAAGAAATTTCTTTTCAATATGGCAGAAAAAGATATGTACTATATTTCAAATAATAAATTGATTTGCTGCTTACATTTTACATTTATAATTGATATGGTAACAAACATGATTTTGTGAATTTATTTTTACAAAAAAATTTCATTTACCTAGTCTGACAATAAATACTGTTACAAATAAAAAAATATTAAATTTTAATGGGGAATCTGGCATTTTTATACGATTGTTCATTGTGTTTTCTCATTTTGGCGCCAACACATTGTACAATATTTTGCGATATTTATGTACCTATGCAAAACTATACAAGAGAAACAAATGACATTTGGTATTTAAAAAAGGAATAAATGGAGAATACGACACCATAACGGCCATTATCATTTTCGCATTATATATACTATATATAATATAATAATAATAATAATAACACACACAATCACAACAACGTATTGGCCCCAAACTAAGCATTAGCTTGTATTATGAGTACCAAGCGAAGACACCACATACATATAACAACCAAGACCCGGTGCCAGTATTAATATTCATCATATAAATACTGACCCGACCTGGGATTCGAACCCGGGACCTCCAGCTTCGCAGGCAGGGTCGCTGCCCACTAGGCTAAGCGGTCGTCATACTAAAGTACTAAAACTAGGTCACTTATTAGGCCCCCTCCCGGCCCTTGTACTAACCATTATAATGAAATGAGCTTAATAAGCCTCAGCGAAATTAAGCTACACATTTTATATGCATTTTCTCTTCACTAATATTTTGCGTTTGCATTCAGGGAACCTAAAGACTTGGGGTTTTGGTTTAGTTTTTCCTCTATTCCATATTTTTTCCTAAAGTTTTAGGCCAAGTACATTCAAAGATAAGGGCGAGGAAAAGGATGTTTACAACATGCAACTAATCAACTATTTGCGTAGAATTGTTAAGATATTCTGGCAATTTCATAGTTTTTAATTTTATGATAATAAATCTTTTTTGTTCATAACCAAGCCACATGTTGGTTTAACTATTTTCCCCTCCGATCCGAATTAATTATTGTAACACACGTCAATTAAATGTGATTCACATTGTTAATAATTTATAAGGTTGTTAAATTATATTACAAGACTAATGAACACATTACAACAAGAGGAACCAGGGAACAAGAAGGCTTTTTGGGTTGCCATGCCCACATAGCAGTAGTATTGTAGTGTTGCTACACTACATCCTCCCACTTTAAAACAAAAGACAAATCACGAAGTAATTGTCTAAACCGAGCAGGTGGTACAATTTTAGAGCGGTCTCTTAGTAGCCTAAGAATTTTAGGACCTTCATTATTAATTAAATTGTTGGCTATCTATTTTTATTGTTTCATGCCAGGCATTTTTTTCTTCCTTATTATTAATTGAAAATATCTGTAAACTGTTCATTTCAGAATCGACAAACGTTATTTCGTTGCACTGGCTTTTGATTTATCCAGCAGCATATCGATTAGATACTACAACAGCCGCATCGACTTTCGCTAATCTTCGGCATATTTAGCTAAATTTTCCAGTGCCAAACCTTCTTCTCGTCAAACGGTTTTATTTCCATGGCTGGCAGTTTTATTTTGGCTACTGCAGGAGAAAATGTAGAGGCGTCCTTCTTGCAGTCAATGGCTTTGCCCAACTTGAGAGAAGTGTTAGCCTTCGACTGAGCCGACATCCTATCCATGTTATTTTTATCCAGCATATAAATGGCCAGATTACAAGTCATATAATCTAGCTGCGAATACCTATTAATCGCACAGCATTAGAGTTGGTTAGAGTAGGCCGTTATGCTGTCCCCTTCAAATATGTAATATGTTGCATACTCAAGACAGATCTCTTCACCGAAACTCTAAAATGCGATATCATCTCATACCAAAGATGAACGGGAAAGGAATGAACGACTTAACTACTTTCTAAAATGATATGAATTTGAGACAAAACTAGATATTTATGTGTGCATAATATTACTACTCATATTTGTTTTGTGAGTTTTTTGTAATTTGTTTTGTAATTATTTTCGGGACATGTGTCTCTGAACAAATACCGTCACATTGCACCTCTAACCTACTCAATTCTCTGTGCTATTAATAGTTATGTTTATGTTAATGTGTTCTATTATTAAATGCATAAATGCTGTTGGTATTTCAAATAAAATAAAATAAATCTTTGAATGTAGTTATCAGATCAGACTGTTTAATTTCAATTACTTCGACATCGAAATTCCGGCGATAGTTTTATTAAGCCGCTTCATAGACGCCGGGCTCAAGCCAAACAAGAATGCCGAAATGCAACAGCACACCCAGTCGATAGGTATAGAAACGTGGCGTGGCGCACCGCACTCACGCAACAGCCAACGACCAAAACGTATAGATTCTGGTCGCCGATGAAGATGCTCGAAAGACAAAATTCAATGTTGGAGACCTTTTAGCTAGTATGTCACTAACATGAAGTGATATTAGAATTATTATAATTAATTCGGACCGGGGGGAAAATAGTTTAAAAACACAGATAAAAATTATTCGACTCAATGAGCTAACTAATGATAAATGAGAGAATTACATCAAGGTATTATCCTACAAAACGCCATCCACAAAAGTGACACACCCCATTGACCTCATAAAAGAGAAGAAACGAGTAATGAACGTTTTCAGTGTTGCGGGTCAGCATGGGCGGGTGTAGACCGCGTGGCGGGCGCTGTGCGTGCGGCCGGGGCGTGTGGGGGTTCAGACGCGGCACGCGCGTTGCTCGACGGGTTGGGCGCATTGGCAACCGCCGCGCGCGCTGCGCATCATCAACTCGCACCGCCACCAAATGCGCGCGCAGCACGTTGGCTCGCCGATGATGACATCGCACGCTTTTTACAAGCGCTGCCTAACTGGCGCGCCGCCACGCAACCGCAGCGCGTGCAGCCTGCGGCCGACCTGCGGCACGCCTACGAGCGCGAAGCCGACATCCTCGGCTCCAGTCTCGGCGACGGTGCCATCGCACCGCAGGAGATTGTGTCCGCTGCGCACACGCTACGCGACCTGGCGCTTATGTGCGAGTCGATGGTACGTCTGCGTACCACTTTACCCCTTTTCGACTCTATATACGCTCACGTAACCGACTGCAACATAGGACTGGGTGACTTCGAGTGTGCGCGAGCTGGCCGCGCGTCTTGGTCGGGTCGCTCCAGGCACCAGCCCTTCTTTCCGACTGTCGGAAAAACTGCTCGACGACATCGAATCCACTGCCCTCATCTTTGAAGAGATATCGCACAAGTGCCTGCTACTTCTGCACCTTGAGGTAAACGTATCGGTACCCTCCGGTCCACGCGCTGGGAGTGGCGCCGCCAGATTACGTTGTTGTCGTCCACAGTTGCGGATCCAGTGCTTCTACTACTTGGGTCAAGAGGAGGGTGCGACCACAGAGGAGAGCAGTGACGATGGCGTGGCGGGTGGTGGCGGTGGCGTGAGTGAGGCGTTGTCGCGCGCGCTGTTGGCATTCCACGAATTGGCTGCGCCTGTGCTGGCACCGCATCGTCTTGCCGTCAGTACCGTACCAATTTCTTATTTATCTGTCCTAGCTGACGCGGGCGGAGGGGAGTGTTAGTTTACCCTGCCGTCCGTTCCGTAGGTGAGGCGCCACTAGTCGTTTGGTGTGCGGGTGTGTCACCTGTGTGATATGTATACTTACTCAAGTCAACGTTTCGCGGTCGAGACAACGGTTGCACGTTGTAGTATGTTGATGTGTTCGTAGGTGGTGTTGTTTGGATTAATAAAATAGATTGTGTTTAAGGGCTGTTAAATTCGTGTTAAGTAAATGATTAATTCTTCCCCGAGGCACAAATTTGTAGCTGCTACAATACCTAGATTTATATACTATAATTTATTCTAATATGTTACCCAGTATGTGATGGAAGGCCTCGCAGAGATGATGTCGGCGGGTGTGATCTGGCGGTGCGTGGGCGCCGCTGCAGGGGCGGGTAGCACAATTGAAACGGAGGCGCGGTTGGCAGCCCTACGACATTGCTTAGCTGCGTTAGGCGTCTCCTCGAAAGGGTTGCATCGCGCCGCGCACTATCTGCAGCTGCTTGAATGCTCGCCAGAGGGGAGTACCGCGCGCGTGTGCGGCCGAGCGCCAAAAGTGACACTGATTTTGTTTCGTGGTTGATCTGCAGGAAGTGGTGGGCGGTGTGGAAGAGCGTGGTGCACAGTTTTCCGAGTTGGAGTACTTGCATGCGTTGCGCGTGACAGCGGCGCGGCGCCGCCTGCCTGAAACCGAGGTGCGCACCGCTCAGCGTCGCCTGGCCGCTGCACTCGGACACACCGGTGTTACTGTTTAGTGCAACAGATTTACATCAAGGAAAATAAATCTATTTATCTCATAAAATTTGTTGTTCTTTTAGTTGACACACATTTCCAACGAATTAGTGCTCTAAATGCAATCGTAACGCGGTGGTGACTGGTATTGAGTTTTATATAAAGCACTAGCGACCCGTCCCGGCTTCGCACAAGTAGCAGAGCATATAAGCCGTAGTGTTTTTTCTGTCGTAATGTCATAACAGCTTGTTGCGTCGAACATGTGGATTAGATTTAATTACATTAACCTATGTGTAACGTAATTTTATTCTACTTGGGGTATTTTTAACGTATCTTATTTCCAATTTTGTAAATATTTAAAACAGTAAAGAATATATACTTACATAAAAACAAACTAAAATAAAAAATTAAACAACAATTCAAAAATGTCGTCGTACGTGTTAAAAACGTGTAAAAATGAGGCAACTTCGAAGAAAAAAGGTACTGGCGTAACTTATCAGGCGTAACTTATCAATAAGTAAGCAAACCATCAACTAAAACCAATCAAAACAAATTTTTGTGTTTTGCCGCCATTTCTATATGAAAATCATAGATTATGAAGAGTGAACCGTACAATTTGGATAGGTATGTATAAAATGTTGGGGTATATATAAAAAAAAAAACTTGTTTATTATTGTAGTACGTGACATCACCCTTAGCATAAGCATAGGTATAAGTACACATGTATGCATGTTAGTATGTAAGAGCAGTCTGAATACAACCTTTGATCACTAAACACGTGTCTCATTCAACACCACTTTTTATTAAGTTATCAGACGGCGACCCTACCAGTCAGTTCGTGTCACATTTACAACTAACTTTTTATTAAGTTATCAGATGGCGACCCTGCGAAACAAAGGTGTTAAATTCAAAATCAAAATTCCGAATTCAAAATTCAAAATAATAATTATCAGAACAGTACAATATTGACTACTGAGTGGTACAGTTCACCGATATCGCGGCGTGCGCCGGCGCATAACCGGTTCACGCCGGCAACCAAACAATGAAGAAGTGCGTAAAAATGTAAATATTTAAAATTTAATATTAATTATTAGTGTAAAATAAATATAAAATAAAATGAAAATATAATAAAAATATAAAAATACAAAAAAAAAATTATCTTAAGAAAAATTAATTATAATTATAAATAAATAGTTTTAAAAGTTAATATTATGGAATACATGTGAAATACAAGAAGTATCAAAATGATAAATTTAGTGGATGTCGATTCAGATATCGATACACAAATACAAAGACTGGAAAATTTACTTCACAAAGTTAAGCACTACTACGCGAATAAATGAAGAATATATTTTGTGCTAATTGTGAAAATAATTCTAATTATCGCACGGAATTATCGTATTAATTGTTATTTTAAATGGCTTAAAAAATGCCAATGACCGGAGCAGATGAAAGAAATTCGTCGCACGTAAATCGTGAGTAATAAAAGTGCAGTAAATACAAGTAAAAAATCCACAGATCTTGCAGTCCCCGCAACCATCGGTTTCATTAAAAATGAACCTACCCAAAGCCGATTTTCACAGATATTATTTTACTAGCAACCGCCCGCAGCTTCGCTTGCGTAGATTACACATTCCTGTTTTAGGTAGTATTAACATTCGAAATGGTTAATACGTAGGTACTTTTTGCTAAAACTAATATTGGGGACACCCATTCAAACTTTCAATCTTCATTCTCCCCACTCCTTTAAGAAAATCGATACTCCCATACTTTTCACATCCCGTTTTCCACCCTTGATATCCAAAAACCTTGAAAGACGTCATTATTTATTTATGTTAAAATTTTTATGTTTCTAACTTTAAAGAACATAGACTCTCATACGAAGCCCCTCCATCCCTCCCTCCTTCAATTTGAAATTTCAAAATATTCCTTTTTTTTAAATTTATATTCACGTTATAAAATAAACCACTGTTCCAAATTTCGGCTTCCTAGATTTAGTAGTTTCGGTTTTATCTACGCTGATAGATCAGTGAGGACAAACGACAGACAGCCACAAAAAGTAACTGATGTCACTCTTGACAACCTTCTTTCACGTCTGCAAAGTTTCATTAAAATCTATTCAGCGGTTTTGGAGATTAGCTCGAATAGACACATAGACGTACAGACAGACAGACGAACAAAAAGTAGCGTATGTCACTTTTGACTACCTCCTTTTCATACCCGTGAAATTTCATCAAAATCGATTTAGCCGTTTTAGAGATTAGCTGGAATAGACAAATGGACGTACATACAGACATACAAAAAGTAGTGTATGTCATTTTTGATCACTTTCTATCCACATCTGTGAAATTTCATCAAAATCGGTTTAGCTGTTTTGGAGATTTGCTCAGACAGACAGAGAGACAGACAGATAGTATTATTTTATACATATAGCCTATAGCCTTCCTCAATAAATAGACAATCCAACACAAAAAGAATTTTTCAATTCGAACCAGTAGTTCTTGAGATTTGCGCGTTCAAACAAACAAACAAACAGACAAACAGAAAAAAAAGACAAACAGACAAACAGACGGACGGATGGACGGACAGACAGACAGACAGACAGATAAACAGAAAAAAAAGACAAACAGAAAAAAAAGACAAACAGACAATCAGACAAACAGACAAACTCTTCAGCTTTATAATATTAGTATAGATTGCCACGAAAACGTGGCACTATTCTTTTCAACTCTTTAAACTCAGAAATAAATCAACGAAAAAATTCTCTGCTACCCGTGCGAAGCCGGGGCGGGTCGCTAGTTCAACATATTTGAAACATTTAGGTTTTAAACTGCAGCCTCTGATATCCTTAAACGTTCTGAACTCGATAATTAAGCATTCGAACGAATACAGGCCGAAAGGCGATGACCGTAATGTTAACAAGTTCCCGAACGTCCATAAAATCTAACATGCGATGTCAAATTTCTTGTTCGATTTCCAACCGATTTCCAAAATTTTGGTCTTAAACTGTAGCTACCGACGCCTTCTAACCTTTGGTATAACACTTTGAAGCGATCCGACGAATACCCTCTGAAATATAGTTACTTATATCCACAAACACAAGCGATCGACCAAAAAATCTCATCTTTCGGAAATAATTTCTCTTACAATTACCAACCGATTTCCAAAAACTTGGTCTCAAATCGTAGCTACGTTAATGGCCGAGATGCTATTTTTTTTGATTTTCGATATCGGTCCCCGTTCTTGAAATATTCTGGATTTAGTAAAAAAAAAACCGAAAAACTCCCGATTTTTTTACATTTCCCAGTTTTTTCCAAAAACTACTTAACCGATTTCCAAAATTTTGATGTCATACAATGCACAACTAAATTCTTAATCTTTTAAAACCTTAAAATCTTGGCTAGAACCCAAACCTTTGGAGTTATGGCCAAAAATGCGTTTCCCGTGAAATGGATATGATAGTCATTTTCAACAGACAAACAGACAAACATACAAACAAACAAACAAACAGAAAAAAAAGACAAACAGACAAACATACAAACAAACAAACAGACAAACAGAAAAAAAAGACAAACAGACAAACAGAAAAAAAAGACAAACAGAAAAAAAAAGACAAACAGACAAACAGAAAAAAAGACCATTTATTTTATTTCATGGCATTGAAGTAGCTCATCTTTTTAGGGTTTCTAGTGGTATTTCCCGTGCCCGTAAAATACCATACACATCACATTTCCGAAACCTTAGACTAAACCCATAGGTACTAAGTTTTTCTTCCTCGCTGAATAGCATGCGCGCGCACATACTACGTTTTTATTCCTCAAATGTCAAAATTAGTAAGACCACGAGGAAGCCGCCAAATAAGCGATGAATCTCGAAACGATGTACGTTAATGATACTTGAGGTTTTCATTAAGTATGACATCCACACCACTTCTTGAGTTGGATACGCCGTGATTGATACACGAGTTAGTAACCTTGCCCTTTGTCTCTTGACTTGAAACCTTTTCACTTTAGCTCCTGGACACAGCAGATATCGCTATTTCGTCTCTGTAATGTCTCTGCCAGTTCTTGGTTGCGATCGGTCAGGGAACCGCACCGATATTCCAGGTGGCTATACGCATATTTGCGTTGTGTCTAAGTTCGTCGCTTGCGGGGGACGCCCCAGCACTTCTAGCATCCGATACACTGTAGGTCGCTTAAGGGGGATGCCCCAGCATTTATACATTTTGCGCTCTTTCATTTTTAGATATAGGAGTAAAAATTGGCTTCAAGTCGCACGGCCGGCTGCCACCAGGCGCCAAGGATGTGACTGCATGTGACCCTCGTGGAGGACTCGGGAACTACCGTTGATCTTGTAGAGTTCATCCGCTACCATCACTTCTGTGTACTTCATCCTAAATACGCTGCATAAAACGACTCGACTGAGAGTTAGTTGAATGCTCTCTTTTGGCCTCCTTGGACGTATTTTGTGTTACCGTGTAGGTAAGTTTGCTTACTTTTATAAACAAATTTTTGTTTTTGATATTCAGTGTCAGATAGACCACCAAGATGTTTGAGACTATTCACACAAAAATCTAGTTTTTTGTAAGTTTAGTCGATTTTTTTGCGAATTTCCAAACATCTTAGAATATCACTTTGAGGTACCTACATAAAATTTTATAATCATGTTTATTGCAATCTTCTTTTTGTTTTATTTAGTCTTTCAACACACTACTAAGATTTCGAGATAATAGATATTATATGATTACGTAATGTTCTCTGAATTTTAATCACAGCCGTTCGAAGCTGGGGTGGATCACAAAAATTACTATCCTATATTCATTTATTATAAAAAGAATCATCCAAATTGGACTACTCTGTTAAAGTTTTCCTATTTTCTACTATTAAGGCCGAATTTTCTTTCAAATTTGAATGGGACTAACTTATAGGTATACTTATTTTTTTTTCAAATATAAATAGACCAATTTGGGGGTTATACCCTAAAAAGAATCATCTAAAATTGGACCACACTGAGAAAAACCATGCTCGGACACACATTGAGTAAATTGCTTTACATGTGTTAAAGCCGTGGGCTTTATTATTCTACTAAAGTAACACAAAATAAGGCTTACTGACAAGATTTTTAGGAAAGTTTAATTTTATTTTCAATACTGATTTATGGTAAAACTGCTATTTTACGTTTGTATTTTGTTGTTTGAACTTTAAGACTAGACTAGACTCTGAGACCAGATGGCACTGTGTGGGATGTCTCAGGTATTATTATTAAGACCGATTACTATTAAAACATGTTGACTGGTTTTTTATTTTATTTCAAATCTCACTTAGCTAAGCATTTATACCCATAAGTACATTATTTTTATATTCATATTTTTAGATAATGCTAACAATAGAATGCCTATGGTCGCATTTCGTTCAATGTAAAATGCAGTTAGGCAAGCTCCACAACTTGTTCTTGGTCCGGGTAGGGTGGCAAGTCGAGACGCAGGCGTGTTGCCATTTCAGGTGGCACGAAACGTCCCCCCAAGTAGTGGCGTGCGCTGCCCAGCAACTCGGGGCGCGCACACAACTTAGGCGCCGACAGCGACACCAGGAGCGCCGGCCGTAGCACGTCCTGACCTTCCGCTCCCGGCCCGTGCTCCACGTCCCAGCCTGAGGGGATGTCGATACTGCGCACACACATTTTCTATGTCAACTATATCTGCCACGGTGCTTGCAGATGCCTCTTTGTCGACACACACACTATTCACTGAAATTCTCGAATACAGTAAGTTATTTAGGGCTCTGTAGTAAAAAAAGTCTTAATACAATTTTCCATAACGATTTACTTTAATTTGCACCAAAAACTTTAAGCATCTCATCAAAGATTGTATCGCTAAATCAACTTAAATACAAGACATAAGCATGTGTTATCAATTCCCAGGTTCAGACTTTCAAAAGTTAATAATTCTTTCATGGGAAAATGTATCCGTTTTTATAATAATATTCCTAAAGAAATGTTGAACTTAAATTCAAATCAATTTATAAAGCGAGTTAAAGTCCAACTTATGAAAAAAGCTTATTATTGTATTAGCGAGTATTTAAATGATAAGTGCGCATTGACATCATTGTAATAGTTGTAAGCATTTTAAATTAAAAAAAAATAAATGATGAATTAAGAGAAACACATATTTAAATAAAATAAACAGGGAGGAGTTTCTTGCCGGTTCTTCTCCTTCTAGTTTTGGAACCGATACCTAATCAATTCATTTTGACTTTCAATAAGTGTGTGTAATATTGAATAAAAACTCTTTGAATTTTGAAAAAAATTTTGAAAATATTTCGTTATTTTTTTTGTAAGGAAGCTGAGTGTCGGCGGCCGAGGCTTCACTGTGTTTAATGTTAATTATGTTCCAGATTCGATCCCGATCCCTATTTTATACATATCACAACAAATATATAACTGACTGAGATTTGACTGACCGAATGGTCGAGTGGTTAGAGACCTTAACTGCGGAACCGAAGGTCGCGGGTTCGATCCCGCACGGGAGAAATATTTTTGTGCATGAACATGTTTATTTCGTTCCGTGTCTGGGTGCAAAATATCTACATATGTATATATTATAAAGGACATTCAAGTATGTACATATATCAGTTGTCTAGTAACCCTTAATACAACCATATTACTTGTTCACTTTGGGACTAGATGGCGCTGTGTGGGATTTCCCATGCATTATTATTATACCTACCTTTAAAGAAAATTTTGGACAAGACAAAAAAAAAGCTATTGCGGGAGTATCGACTTATCGTATCAGTGCTTTTCACACATCGAAATTAGTTTTGTGCATCTCGACTTATAAAACAGACATTACATTTTATATAGGTTGCATGCACACAGAGATTACCCCAGGAAGAACAATGCCCATTGGTCAAATAAAAAACGCCCAAGATGAACAAAAATATATTATACGTCACCTAGAGCTTTTGATAGAAGAAAAAGTAGTCTAAAAAGTACGAGAAACTAGTTTATAAGATTTCATTGTGAAAAGATTCTGTCTGAAAACAAAATAAATACTAATATTATTTGTGTAATAGGTCAGGGAAAAAGTCTTTTCATATACACTTTGCATATACTTTTAAGAAAATCTCTTTTGCTTTACTAGTTGTATCTGGCTGGTTTTGATACCATTATAAAGGTTACATTTCACAAAAGAAACAATTTGGTAAAATATTGTTTCCCGCCGGTTTCCATTTGTTTTTCTTTCTGTCAAAATGAGTGAATCTAATGAAGAAATTCGATACATTTTAAAATTTTGTTATAAAAATGGAAAAAATGCAACGCAAGCTGCGAAAAAAAATTGTGACGTTTATGGTTCCAATGTGGTGTCAGTAAGAGTAGCACAAAGTTGGTTTAGACGTTTTCAATCCGGTAATTTTGATGTCTAAGATGCACCTCGCTGTGGTCGCCGTCACGGCTAAAATGGACGCCATTTTTGAAAAAAACCGGCCAAGTGCGAATCAGACTCGCACACGAAGGGTTCTGTACCACAATACAATATAAAAAACGAGCGTGACGTTAATTGAACTTAACCATTAATCGTTATTATGTAATTTAAGAATTATTATATAAATATAATTCATTTTTATTTCGTTAGTTATTTAGAAGGCACTCGATCCTTTCTGGCTAATCCGAAAAGTCATGAAATTATGAGTAACATGAGTGCACTGCATAGCTAGCTAGAGACAATTTTTATTACTTATTTTATTACAGTAAACCTTTGACTTTTAGTATCGATTGTGAAGAGAATAAGCTCTGCAAAGGAATGCAAATAACACGCTATCTGTAATTTTCTATAGAATTTTCAAAATTTTTACTTATAAAAGTACATTTTATAAGTTAATCTATCACTCGTTAAATAATACAGTCTAGTTAGCTGTGATAGTTGACGACCGCTTAGCCTAGTGGGTAGCGACCCTGCCTACGAAGCTAGAGGTCCCGGGTTCGAATCCCAGGTCGGGTCAGTATTAATATGATGAATAAAAAAAAAATATTTATATATGTATATATTATAAAGAATATTTAAGTATGTATATCAGTTGTCTAGTAACCCATAACACAAGCATAATACTTGCTTACTTTGGAACTAGATGGCGCTGTGTGGGAAGTCCCATGTATTATCATTATTATATTAAGTTTTCCTTTTAACTATGTTACATATCGTCGGTGATAGTGCAAGACCGCGTACGAGCAGTTTGTAAATACCGCGTATCTACAAAAGTCGCAAAATTGACATATCGCGCCAACGGATTCTTAACGCTGATTCGCTTAAATTAGATTTAACGCCATTTAAAATAGCCAATAGAGAACCTCGATTTTGGTATCGAAACAAAACCGCGTAACAGTTACAGACCTCATGCCGGCAGTAAATCCGCGTATTTACATTAATAAAGAACAAATCTTTACACGATTAGTGCATGCTTTTAAAAAATAATATTTTTTTCGTGAATAACTATCATGTAAGTATGTTCATTTCGCATATATCGTATCTTTACTGTTATATCTTTGCCTGAGTGATAGCGTTGCGTTATTTTTTAAATAATTAATGATTCTAGACCATAATAATTATGGAGAACGGTGAGAGTGTTCAGTCTTCTTTAGAAAATGCAAATATTAGCTATGAGGCTTTAACTCTGCAGGACCTATGTAAAAGACAAAAAATATTGCTGCATGAAAAAAATCAAATATTGCTGCATAAAAAAATCAAATATTAAATAAAAATTCTAATCAGAATAAAGTTATATGGCCAACAGCCGCGTTTGTTAGAGGAATTAGAGCAAGAACGTCAATTCGAAAATTTAACATCTCAGTCTGTTAAACAGTCTACGATTTCATACCAACCATACCATCAGATGAAGATATTAATGTTAAATTGGAGTATAATAATAATAACCTAGACGTAGACGAGTTCTCGAATGGCCACGTACCGGAAAGCGAAGCGTTGGACGACCCCCGGCCAGGTGGACAGGTGACCTGAAGCACCATACCGGCGATAGTTGGATGCGAAAGGCGGAGGACCGTGTGTGGTGGCAAGCCTTGGGAGAGGAGAATAATAATCGAGATTTCTCATAAGACGATTCAGTTGCTAATCCATCTTTTGTCGACATTTCAGTAATAACAGAGGTTGTTGTCATAGCCAGACTATGGAGCGGGCTGTCCTCGGCATTTCTTTGATGGACAAAATCAGGAACACTGACATCCGTCGAAGAACCAAAGTTGTCGACATAGCCGAAGCGATCCGCAAGCTGAAGTGGCAATGGACCGGTCACATTTGCCGTAGAACTGATAGGGTAGACGAGTTTTTGAGTGGAGGTCACGTATCGGGACGCAAACGTTGGATGCCCCCGGCCAGGTGGACAGATGACCTGAAGCACCATACCGAGGGTAGTTAAATGCGAAATGCGGAAGACCATGTGTGGTGGTGAGCCTTGGGAGAGGCCTATATCCTGCAGTGGAGAGACACGGGCTGATGATGAATATGATGCTTTAGGCACGGATTTAGGTGTATTTTTGTAATAAAACTGAATATTTTACTAAGAATATATGTTATGAGTAAAGTTTTGTTAATGATCATAATATAATATTCAAGTACTTTGATACAATGTTTCATTGCAAATCCGCGTACCCGCTATAAATATACAAATTTTTCTGTTATTACTCATTCCAAAACCGCGTAAATGACTTTACACGGAATCTAAATGAGCTAATGGTAAATTTATATTACTTACTTATGAAAGAAGCCATAAAGAAGTACCAAACAAGTTCAGTCGAAAAAATACATTCAAATTTTCGAGATAATCACTTTTTTCATCCTCCTGTAAAATTGTGAAAACGCTGTTACGCGGTATTTACAAACTGCTCTTACGCGGTTTTGCACTATCACCGACGATATACTCCTGTCACAAATTTTTTCCACATATACAAAAACAACTGTTGAGCTGGTAGTGGGGGGGGGGGGGGGCACATGACTCTACAAAAATTAAGGCCTTTGGAGTGCATATCTCAAGACCTATCGTTTGGTACCTCTCGCGTTAATATACGATGAATTTTTTTTCGTACTTCAGTTACATGTATGGCGACCTATCCCAAAAAAAAATTCTTAATTTCACTACGTCGTTGTGTAGCGGTTCATAGATTACACCTACTTTCCAAATTCCATCTATATATTGCCCATAGTTTCCGAGAAAAACCCCAGACAGACAGACGGGCGGACATGGCGAAACTATAAGGGTTTCTTTTTAGCCATATGGCTACGGAACTTTAAAAATGGAGCAACATCGGCATATCAGTAGTTACGAAATAGCTGAAGATCTGGGAATTGACCACAAAACAGTTTTGACCCATTTGAAAAAAGCTAAGCTCGATATTTGGGGGCCACATGAGCTCACTGAAAGAAACCTAATGAACCGTGTACTCATTTGCGATACTTTATTAAGACGTAGTGAAACCAAACCATTTTTGAAGAGATTGATAACTGGTGATGAAAAATGGATCAAGTACGATAATGCTGTTGTAATGCTCATCCCATTTCGTAAAAATCTGTGATGAATCACACCGGCACTAAACCACCAAACAGTGACCATCACCTTTTTAGGGGTTATTTTTCGTTTAACACATTACTTTGGTGCTGAACCAGGATCAAACCAAGTTGCTGAGCGCTTTCGATTGTCGAACAGAATCTATTTTTCATCACAGGTAAAAATCCGGTTCAAAATTCCTTCATTTCTGTGACTGTCGAACAACGCGAGGCAGGTCTCGACGCATATGCTGCGCTGGCAATCGTTAAGTTCGTAGGCTACCCATCTATCAAGCATTTTTACTTTGCCAATTTGTTGCAAACGGTCCAATATTGTTTTAACGCTAACATCAAAAGCTGCTGCTAGTTCAGCTGTAGTTTGATTATCATCAGCTTCTACAATCGCCTTCAATTCATCATTGTTGATCAAAGTGTCCGGACGACCACGAGGTTCATTATTCAAGTTATAATTTCCAGAACGGAAACGAGCAAACCAATAACGGGTTGTGCGTTTGTTTGTTAAGTTCTCTCCGTGAGCATTGTTGATGTTACGTGCCGTTTGTGCCGCATTAGTGCCACGACGGAAATCATATCCATAGTTACACGAATTTTTAAAGTGTCGACGAAAAATGTTCAAATGTAATGAAAACACAACGCTAATCAATAAACAAAAGACTGACTATGTAAAAAGAATGTCATGTTTTAAAAAAGAATTTAATTTGAAATTAGAATTCACAGCCAATCAGAAGTTTTTTTTGTTTGAAATGGCCAGTACTGAAGAACATCAACTTCATAGGTTAAGACCTAATATATTGTAATTAAATATAAATAAACTTTGAAAAAAATTTCTTGAGTTTTCATATAAAATGTGAAGAAACTTCATCCCCGACTCAATATTTTTACCCGACCTCTACAAACTTGAGAATAATTTTATTATGTATACTAGCGACCCACCCCGACTTCGTATGGGCAGCAGAGCATATAAACCGTAGTGTTTTTTCTGCGTAGTCAGTTCGTTGCGTAGAATATGTAGATTGAATTTTATTAGGTTCAAATGTAACGTAAATTCATCCTAATTTGAGTATTTTAAATGTATTTTATTTTCAATTGTATAAATATTTGAAAAAGTAAAGAATAAATACATAAAAACAAACTACAATATTTCTTTGTTTACAATATTAATAACTTTTGGCTAATTTTACATCACGCGAGTCGCGTCGGCGGGGGCCACCGGCCGCCCTATTTAATTTCTCCATAACTCCATGGATATTTATTTAAATTGTATGGTATAAAGGGCAATCATAATTTGCATGAAATGCTAAAAGTAAATAACGTATTTAATTTGATAAGGATTAATACTGTATCAGTATAAATTGCTTTCCAATTACTATACATATGACACCATTTTTTTAAACATAAAAATAGGTATAGGAAACTGTCCATAAAAGATAGACATATGCCATCGCAGACTTTTCTTTAGTCCTATAAAAGAGACACAACATACATTATTATGTTATATCTCAAAAGGATTAGGCAGCGTTTTCGATGAAAACTCCCAGCCAGCTTGATTTTTTTCCGACCTTTTCAACAATAATCGTCAAATGCAACAAATTTCAACAAATTTCTTCAAAACATTAATAATTTGTACACGTAAACCTTCCTCTTGAATCACTCTGTCCATTGGTGTAAATAATATGCCAATCCGTTCGATAGTTTTTGAGTTTATCGCGTTCAGACAGACAGAGAGACAGACGCGGCGGAGGACTTTATTTTATAATATGTTGTGATGATTTTAACTGTCATTGAGAAAAGCCCAGAGTAAATTCTATGTTTAGGGTTTAGGTTTTGAGATCGATAACATTGTTGGGATAGCTGCGTATTTATTTTGACAAAGATATTTCGAGAACAATAAAAGTTAGTACAGGTAGGTTTTTTTCATAAATAAGTATAGTTTGTAGGTTTGTAGCTAGTCATAGAATTTTTGTTGACCATTATTCTAAGGCAGGCAGTGTTTTTAGCATCTTCACTCTTACTTCAAAACATTATACCGCCGTAACGAAGTCAGGCATGTGCACGGGAATAGTTAGCACAGGTTGTGCTTTTTATATCTATACAACACGTGGTGGTTATGCTATTAAATTGTAGCTTTTATGAAACGTTTGTATTTTTAACATAGCGCCATCAATTGAATATTTACTCAATCCAGTCAACAGATATCGCCATCTGTTAGAATCGTTTGGAGCTAACAGATACTTGTGACTGTCAAATGATAAACAAATAATTTGCAATAAAATAATATTGCGACTATTGCGAGATGTAAGCTATCCTATCTTTTAACTTGGATCAAATTTCACACGGTGTGCAAATCAAATTTAGAATTGGTTCAGTAGTGTAGGAGTCCATCGCGGACAAACAACGGGACACGTAATTTTTATATATAAAGATTTAATTATATTTAGAACTAGCTATCCGCCCGCAGCTTCGCTCGCGTGGGCTACACAGTTGTACTGGGACAGTAAAAAGAACGCGACGCTCCAGGACATTGTGACACTTTCTAAAACATTCTGAAACTTAACTACCTAAGAAATCTCTATACCTAATTTCATAAAAATCCATTTAGCCATTTTAGCACGAAGAATAGCTCTCCCACAAGTCGGTTCCAAAATCAGTCAGCCGCTTTGGAGATTAACCGGAACAGAGAGACAGACAAACAGACACTACGATTTTTTATATGTAGTATAAAAAAATTGCTTTTCACTCCTGACAATGCCTTCTTTGTGTATGCAAAATTTCAGTAAAATCGGATCAGCTGTTTCGACAATTGGCTCTAACAAACAGACAGACAAAAACCAACTTATGTCACTCCTGATGACCTCCTTTTTATATCTGCAAAAAATTCATAGAAATGATTTAGTCGTTTTGGAGGTTAGTCGGAACAAAAATACAGACGGACAACCACACAGACAAAAGTTACCTATATCACTCTTGACAACCTATTTTTAATGTCTGCAGAGTTTCATTAAAATCTTTAAAAGTTTAGCTCGAACGTATATATAGACAGACAGACAAACAAAAAGTAGCGTATGTCACTCCTCACACCCGTCCTTTCGCGCCTGCGAAGTTTCTTTAAAATTGGTTTAAATGTTTTAGAGTTTATTTAGCTCGAACAGACAGAGAGACGGCCAGACAGATAAACAAAAAGTATTGTATGTCACTCCTGACAATTTTTTAATCACATCTTTGAAGTTTTATTGAAATCAGTTCATCCTTTTCGGAAATCAGTTCGCACAAACTGACGGAGGGATAGACAGACAAACAAAAAGTATTGTATGTCATTCCCGACAATCTTTTAATCACATCTGTGATGTTTCCTTAAAACAAGTTCAGCCCTTTCGGAGATCAGTTCGAACAAACAGATGGACGGACACACAGGCAGATAAACAAAAAGTGTTGTATGTCACTCCTGATAAACTTTTTATCATATCTGTGAAGTTTCATTGAAATCGGTTTAGCCGTTTCGGAGATTAGCTTGAACAGACGGACAGACAGATAAAAAATATTGAATGTCACTCCTGATAATCTTTTTATCATATCTGTGAAGTTTTATTGAAATCGGTTTAGCCGTTTCGGAGATCAACTCGAACATACAGACAGACGGACAGACAGACAAAAAGCCGCCTATGTCACCCCCAATAATGCTCTCTGCACGTCTGCCAAGTTTTATTGAAATTGTTTCAGCCGTTTAGGACATGAACTCGAACAGACAGACTGACAGACAAAAATTTTCTTTTGTCACTCCCGACAATACCCTTTGCACGTCTGCAACGTTTCATTGAAATCAATTCAGCCGTTTTGGATATTAGCCGGAACAGACAAACAAAAAGCAGCCTATGTCAACCCCGATAATGCCCTCTGTATGCCTGCCAAGTTTCATTGAAATCGGCTCAGCCGTTTCGGAGATCAGCTCAACCAGACAGACAGCTAAAAAATAGCCTATGTCGCCCCCGATAATGCCCTCTGCATTTATTGAAATCCGTTCAGCCATTTCGGAGATAAGCCGGAACAGACAGACAGACAGACACTACAATTTTATTTAGGAATATCCGATTTAGGAATATCCGTACTTTCTGTTCATGTTATGCATTTTATGTGCATTGCCTTTTCTTGGTGTCAAGTTTCTTTCTATACATAACATTTCGTTTTTACCTTCTCACCTCTGGCTTCGCCTTCGCTTTCATTGTTGCAACTATTATATAGTAAATATAGTATTTAAGTAAAGTTGCAGCTGTTTTCAAGGCCAAATAATTGCTGTAGCCAATAGTTGCAATTTTCTGTGTGCAAATCCGACTAAGTAATTCGTGTTTAACCGATTTTTTTATTTGGTGTAATACATTTAAATATAGTATTATACATATATATATATGATCATCATCATCATATATATATATATATATATGTATGAAAATTCCACAACGTTAGTATAGGCCATGACTCGTCTATATTAATAAAATTGTAGTGTCTGTCTGTCTGTTCAAACTAAACTCCGAAACAACTGAACCGATTTCCATGAAACATTGCAGACATGCAGAGGGCATTATCGGGGGTGACATAGGCTACTTTTTGTCTGTCTGTTCGAGCTAATCTCCGAAACCGCTGAACCAAATTCAATGAAACTTCATAGATGTGATTAAAAAATTGTTAGGAGTAACATACAATAAATACTTTTTGTTTGTCTGTCTGTCCGTCCGTCTGTTTGTTCGAACTGATCCCCGAAAATGATGAACTGATTTCAATGAAACTTCACAGATGAGATTAAAAGATTGTCATCTATCTATATTAATAAAATTGCAGTGTTGTCCGTCCGTTTGTCTGTCTGTCTGTTCCGGCTAATCTCCGAAACGGCTGAACCGATTTCAATGAAACTTTGCAGACATACAGAGGGCATTATCGGGGGTGACATAGGCTACTTTTTGTCTGTCTGTTCGAGCTAATCTCCGAAACACCTGAACCAAATACAATGAAACTTCACAGATATGATAAAGAAATTGTCAGGAGTGACATACAATACTTTTTGTTTGTCTGTCTGTCCATTTCTCTGTCTGTTCGAGCTCAACTCTAAAACAGCTA
Source organism: Luffia ferchaultella (assembly GCA_949709985.1). Lineage (NCBI taxonomy): Eukaryota > Metazoa > Arthropoda > Insecta > Lepidoptera > Psychidae > Luffia > Luffia ferchaultella. Next base: position 24,608,711 of record OX453247.1, read on the forward strand.
AACCAATTTGAATGAAACTTCGCAGACGTGAAAAGAAGGATGTGAGGAGTGACATACGCTACTTTTTGTTTGTATGTATGTCTGCTTATCTGTACGTTCGAGCTAAAGTTTTAAATATTTTAATGAAACTATGCAGACATGAAAAATAGGTTGTCAGGAGTGATATAGGAGACTTTTTGTCCATGTGGTTGTCTGTCTGTCTTTTTGATCCGGCTAATCTCCAAAACGACTAAATCATTTCAATGAATCTTCGCAGACATAAAAAGGAGGTTATCAGGAGTGACATAAGTTAGTTTTTGTCTGTGTGTCTAATCGCCGAAACGGCTGATCCGATTTTACTGAAATTTTGCAAACATAAAAAAGGCGTTGTCAGGAGTAAAAAGTTACTTTTTTATCTATATTAATAAAACTGTAGTATATCTGTCTGTCTGTTCCGGTTTGTCTCAAAAAAACGGCTGAAAGATTTTGAGACCGACCTGTGGGACAGCTATTCTTCATGCTAAAATGACTAAATGGATTTTGATGAAATTAGATATAGATTTCTTAGGTAGTTAAATTTCAGAATGTTTTAGAAAATGTCAGAATGTCCTGGAATGTCGCGTCCATTTAGCTGTGCCGGTACAACTGTGTAGTTCACGTGGGCGAAGCCGCGGGCGGAAAGCTAGTTTGTTAATAAAAAATTCTAACAGAACAGTGCAATATAGTGATCGATGCAATCTAGTATAGCGCCATCTATCGCGGAATAGTATTAGTAGCCGAAAGCTTGTATAGTACAGTCGGCTCTATTCTGAGCGCTACACTTTAGACTTTGACCTACGTAAAAATGTCAAAAGAAAGAGATAACTAGCTTTGAAACGGTTCGGTCTTTTTGCCGATCGCAAGAGGCGGGCATCTAAGGCCGTTCAGGGCGAGGGACGAAGTGGGAAGGGGGCAAATAGCGAGTATTGCAATTTATATTTTATTTGTCGTATTTATGAGCCCACTATAGTATAGAGTGATTTGATGAGAAGCGCTTGTATTGGAACGAACGAAGTCTCTTATCGCGCATTTGGCGGATGGGAGCTACACATGCAAGTGTCCGACCACCAGCAACGTGACGTCATCTGGACAGATGTTTATTTTGTATTATTTTCAAATAATGAAGTCATGAAATTTTGATGGATTCATGAATGTTTTTTTTTTCATAATTTCATAATCCAAAACTTAAAAAAAGAAATATTAAATACAATTTCATTATTATTCCTTTTTTTGATGGTGGGACTCTCGGATAGAATCTGTCTGTATCTTATGCATCTTCATATATTTTTGGAATTTTCTGCTGTCAATGGATAGAAGAGAGAATGAACTACTCCACCAAACATAAATTTTTGTTACCAGGTCCCGGATTGGCGGTCAAGTGAATACTTTGACCCTAAAAATACTGCTACGGAACTTTGATACTGAGAGTCCCGAAAGAAATCCTTTTGTATCTCGTCCATCTTGCTTAATTATTGGTATTTTCTGATGCCAATCTATGAAGGAGAGACCGAACTACCCCACTGAACTCATATTTTTGGTCACTGGATGCGGACTGGCGGTCAAGTGCGAGTTATTTTGAACCTGAAAATACCTATTCGGAATGTGCGTCTTTGAAAACGAACTAACTTCGTTCCAACTGGGTGTCCCAGGACACCTCTCGGGTTTTTTTAATTTCAATATTTTTATGGGTATTTGTGTTTTTAAAATATTATTACATTGTAATATAATAATTTATGTGATTAAAATATAATTAATCGAATTGTATTCAATGACCTTCTAATGCAGTTTCCTATAATTTTATTTTAAAAATATCGCATCTTTTGAAATATAGGTGTTTAACACATACCTAGAGATCTCAACGACACTAAATAGACCTTAAAAACTCAAGGCGCAGCTGTAAAACCACTTTTATTTTTATTTTTATTTCCACATTTTTCAATTTTCAAAACCCTAAAAATTATTACACTTGATACATTATAACTACCATAATAACGAACATATATTGTTTTCACATATACCTACATAGATTTCACGTAATTCGCATTTTACATTGCGTTTTAAACTTTTTAATTTTCTAAACATAGGCGAACCAAGGTCATGTGCTGGTGCGGGGAAGAGCGACCCGCCCCGCGTCGCGCCCTGCTAACTCTTTAAATTGAAAGAGTTCAAATTATGTCGATTAAATTAAATCAATTAATTAAAATCGGCCAGAAGGCAGGGTTTTAGTAATTAGATAAATCAAAACAAATCACTGACAGAAATTATGTCGAGATCAAAGTGACGATCTGTGACTGCGCGAGAATTTCGGCATCTTGGGCCGTGTTTTTAATGTGGTGTTCACGCGTCATCACACATGGCCGGCTGGCGATCGACTGACTGCTTTGGTCGTACGTAAACCACGCCTTGACTATGTTATCGTTCCTTTCCTTGTCGCCGGCTAACTACCTAAAATGACTGTAGCGTTCTGTATAGAGCCGACTGTACCCGGCCGCAAGTTATACACACGAGTTCTAGAAAGCGCCTAAAACTACATTATTTGACGTTATTATAATTAAATAAAAAATTACAAGATTACTTATAATTTTATTTTTAAACTGTTTTTTACTTAGCCGCTTTTTAGAACTCGTGTGCATAACTTACGGCCGGGTACTGTAAGTACTTATTATGAATGGGAGGGTCGTTATTTACCCATTATTTTTACATGATGTTATCTATAGAAAAGTTATTATAGTAGTACCGCATACGCGTCCGACATCAGCGTCGCTCTGTTGGGGGCCTTGGACATTTTGGCCCCTGAATTTACTTTTCGATTTTTTTAAAGTGATTGATATCAATATATGTAATATAGAACTAGGTCTAATATCAAGATTCAACGTTAAACAGTTTTAGGGGAAAACACTTATGACAAATAGACAACTGAGAGATCTTGTATACCTAACATAACAATGTATAATAATATAATAATAATAACGTATACATCACAACAACGTCTAGGCCCCAAACTAAGCATTAGCCACCTGAAGGTTTTATACACAGAACAGATATTAAATACCTGGCAACCGGTAATTTGGCGTCAACGAGCAGGCGCAGTGCGGGTCGCACTTCATCGCGCACTGGTGGCTTGAAGCTGAATCCGAATAGTGCATCCACCAGCAAGTCGTACGAACCGCCGGGATCGGCAGGCAATGCAGGCTCCTCACGCACACCGCTCTGCACGCACTGTGTCAGCAACCGATCGTATAAAGGCGCGAGTGGTCGACGCACACACCACACGGCCGGCTTGTAGCCAAACAGCGCTAGGTGGCGCGCTGCCACCAGTCCGTCGCCGCCGTTATTGCCGGGCCCGCACACGGCCAGTACACGGCGGTGTAAGGCCACCGGGAAACAACGTGCCACCGCCACGGCCACGCTCAGGCCCGCCAGTTCCATTAACTGCTCCACGTTGAATTGATATTTGGAGAACAGCTCAGTGTCCAGCGCGCGCGCCTCCTCTTGGCCCAGGTAGCGCATGGCGATTGAGTGAATACCGCGCCGTGCCGCAGCAGCACCACTGGTCAGAAGCCCCACCTCGTATTATTCACTATAACAATACATTTGTTATTGGCTGCCACAGGCAATGTTAGACTTTTTGGTTACAGTTGGTTTTTCCTTGCTCACCCTTTCCCATCACCAGATCTTCAATCATTTCATTCCAAGGCTCTATCATATACAATATCAAATCGCATGAACATCATTCTGCATCTTCTCATCTGAACATCACACCTAATTGCAATGCAACCAGTAAAAATAAAACATGCTGAGCATTTTAATATATATATGGTCAAAGGTCTAAAAATGGACACTGGAATTCCACAATGGTTACTACCAGGTAGGTATATCAAGTTTAGGCTCTCATCAGCGGCGGCCTTACCCATTGCGAGGCTCCGGGCGGCAGGTCTTTGCGAGGCCTTTTGCCCTACGGAAAAGTACCTATGTGATGCGAAAATAGGTCTGGTTGTTTGGTAGGTATTCATTATGTTTGACGAAAAATGCTAAAGTTTACAAATAAAATAAAATTTGAATTTTAAAATATTTTACTTCATTGAAAGACTTACAAAATGAACAAATACAGAGATGATAAATTTTAAAATTGATGTTTGCGGCTTTTACTAAGACTAAAATCTTGAATTAAAGCACAATAATCTAACGAATTATTACTTAGTTAGTTATTAGTCTACATCAGTAATTGTTATGGGCCACAAACCAGGGTCATTTTGAGGAGTCAGATTTTCCATTTCAGCAGTCATGGATGTAGACATAGACTCAGGCTCAGATTCGTGTTCTTGACTGGATACCGTTGACGGCGGCACCGGTGACTTAAGAGAAAATGATGTAGTTAATTCATCATCATCCTCGCTGTTTTTACTTGATGACGGCAGCACCCATGATGATGTGGAAGGAATGTTTTCTGCTGAATCAGGATTAAAGTCACTTTCAGTCAATAAATGTTTCGTATAGGTTTCAATGTCGTGATAGCTCAGAGCGCAACGAACCTGTCTCAAATTTATAAGGCCCCATTGGGCCATGGTTCGAATCCGGACGTGTACCAATGAGTTTTTCTGACTTAAGTACACAATATCACTGACACCGTGCTTCGGAGGGCACGTTAAGCAGTCGGTCCCGGACGCTGTCAATAGATGGCGGTCGTTACAGTTCCCAACCCGCAGTAGAGCAGCGTGGTGGACTTAAGCTCCAAGCCTCACTCACCCTGGGGGAGGCCTTGCAGTGGGGTAAAAATGGGCTGATGATGATGATGATGATGATGATAGGTTTCTTGATCATCACTTTTTATATATTTATATAAAGATCCACATAGATTTTCTTATACCTGCATTCTTTTGATAGCTCGTTTCCTTTTTGAACTACCTGAGTTAAATTTTCTACTTATTTTGTTTCGCACAGTGAGAAATAATTTTTATGTAGGTGTCACACAGTTTTTTTTACACTTTATCGGCTTACTCAATACTTGAAACACTATGAGAACGTATATATTTGATTGCAAATATAATTGAAAGACATGTACGGTACAGCAACAATTTTGTAACTCATACTGCAAGCAAAATAATTCCAAGATGACGAAGATGACAAAAGTTGACGACCGAAATGAAACAAGGGAATTCCTCTAGCGACGGGGATTCCCCGAGCGATCGACTAGCAGAACATTATGTCCCGACCCCCGAGTCACAGACTATATAATACTAAACTAGTCCCGAGTGCTATGCGTTTAAAATCCCGATCTTCAAGTGTTTCGAGGCGCGATATTCAAGTACTACAAAATGAATTTATCAATTATGATTTGAATGAATGAATTAGTAAACTAACTTTATTTTAATTTACCGTTATGTTATAACCTTAATAAATAATTGAGAATCAAAATCAAAACTTTTAAATTTAAAAAAATATAGTTAAAAAACTCTGTATTTTTTTAAAAATTTGCTAGACGCGAGGCCCCTGCAACAGCAAGGCCCCGGGCGATTGCCCTGTTCGCCACCCCCTAAGGCCGCCGCTGGCTCTCATTTAATTTCTTTTGATGAGTTATCTACTCATCAACACAAATTAAATGAGTCCTTACTATTGTTGGGTGGGTATTTATTAATAACTGAGACTTTAATATTATTTTAAGGGTATTGACCGCTTATACTAAAGTCCAAACCAGTTACCCTAATGTTGCAGCATTTTCTGATAATTTTTCACCATCATTTATTTTTATTGAAAAACAATATTTCTGCTAGCTCAGTACACGTGACATCGTATGGCCCAAATACTTTGGACTCTCGGATGACACCAAAAGTTTTCTGATTGGCCAAAATACAAAATACAAAATGTATAAAACACCTAGCAACAATATGAATTGTTACCAGTAGAAACACCACCGCACTCAGGTACACAAGTCTTTGTTATACTATAAATAATTTTTGTATAAAGTTTATTAAATTTATTTTGTAAGTAAATTAATTCTTGTTCTACAACATCTACTGGTTGGCGAGACGCGGCTAAGGACACGACAACCTTCCATTCTTTCTACAAGTACTAGAGTCAGTACTTTAGTCAAAATAAAGGAAACAAAATATTTATTTCAAAAGAATCGTCCACATTTCTGCCATTTAACAGGGAAACCAGTAATGCCTCTATGATTAAAAAGTAAAATACAAAAATTTGTACAAGTTGTACAAGATATAGCACTACTTAGGTAACAAAATGCAAAGAATAGCATGCATCTAAATACTAAATCAATACAAAAACAATGCCATTTTGAACTGAACTGCTATCTGTGATAAGAAATATATACAAGTCAGTGCAAAAAATGGATTCAATTTGTTTACGATTTTTAGTTTACCTTAGAATTATTTTGTTAATGGTTATTTTGACATAAATGATCAAAACCATTTTTAAGCGACTTCAAAAAAGAAGGAGGTTACTCAATTTGACCGTATATATGTTTTTTTTTATGTGTGTTCAGGGATAACTTCGTTGTTTATAAACCGAATTGGATGATTTTTTTTTTTTGTGGAAGGGAGATATCTCCGAAATGGTACCATGATAAGGAAACCAGGATCTGATGATGGCATCCTAGAGAAATCGAGGGCCACCTTCGAAAATCGTATTTTAAAGTATCGTATTTTAAGTATTTTCATAAAGTACGACTACTAGTACATTTTAATGAAGGTCGGGAGTCGATCTGATGATGGAGCTGAAAGACAGTCAAGGGAACTCCTCAACGACTTACAGCAATTACCTGGTGTTTGGACTTGATTCATTTCTATTGATGAGATCTTTGCACCCATATGGATTATAAGTGCCATTACAGGTCTGATGATGGAGACCATGCACAATCGAGGGAACTCCTCAACGATTTACAGCAATTACCTGGTGTTTGGACTTAATTCATTTCTATTAATGAGAACTTTGCACCTATAAAGGTTATAAGTACCATTACAGGTCTGATGATGGAGACCATACACAGTCGAAGGAACTCCTTAACAATTTATAGCAATTACCTGGTGTTTGGACTTGATTCATTTCTATTGATGAGATCTTTGCACCCATATGGGTTATAAGTACCATTACAGATCTGATGATGGAGACCATAAACAGTCGAGGGAATTCCTCAACGATTTACAGCAGTTACTTTTTGTTGAGCTTCCTTCATACGGTTGAATATGCCAAAATGTTCAGTTCGCACAAAAATAATAATTAAGATTGAAGTTTTACATAGAAATACCACTGCCTACTAGGCTGCGTCAATTTGACACTGAATGTACGTTGCGTAATCGCGGTGCTGTCTCATTAGAGTTTAGTAGCCCCATTTATACTAAATACAAATAAGTTACAAATGCGTTCAACTAAAAATTGAAAAATAAAATAATTAAAAAATAAAAATAAAAACCGACTTCAAAAACATAAACTAAAAAGTTAAAAATAAAATTTTCACTTTAAAGAAAGGAGCATTAACAGGCGGCATATAGTTAATGAAGTCGGTGGCAACTCAGACACTTTAAATGGGTACTTACCAGGTAATAACAATTACAACAATGATATATTTATAACAATAACAAAAATAGAACACAATTTAAAGTGTCTGAGTGAGTTAGGCACCGACTTCATTAACTATATGCCGCCTTAATGCTCCTTTCTTTAAAGTGAAAATTTTATTTTTAACTTTTTAGTTTATGTTTTTGAAGTCGGTTTTTATTTTTATTTTATAATTATTTTATTTTTCAATTTTTTTAACTGTTTATATTAATTGAAATTCAGTTTGAAACAATATGTTACCTAACTGAAATTAGTAAAGCCACTTTCAGAAACGGTGAGATGATAAATTTACAATCGGTTTAATAGTTTTTGCTTAATCTTTGTTATTCTTCAAGTTTGATAATATTCAAGCAACACCGTAGGTAAGTGTACCTTATTACATATAGGATAAATAATAAAAGGCACACAGGTAGGTACAAACACTAAAAACAAATTAATTGCTATGTTATAGCGGATCCGAACATAGGCATAAGTCATGTCGCAGTAACCAGTTTTAGGTGTAACGGGACACAATGGAGCAAATGGTATATGACTGTACCTGCACAAGCACGCATAAAGCGTTGTATTCCAATCCGCCATAAAGTTTGAGGCGAACTATACCTACCTATGTACCTATCACTGCTACTTAGAGGTCTTTGGTTTATTCCTAAGGGAACTGCAGGTTGGCTTTCCAAAACTACCACCCTATGGGTATTAATAATAAGAAAGAGGGGGGCGAGGTGAAGAGATTAAACCCACTTTTAGAGTTTTAAGAAATGCGGAAATATGAAAAAAGCGAAATTAAAAATGAGTAATACATACTTGCTACTAAGACATTTTTAAAAACTCTCAAACTCAAAACACTTGAAATTAACACTAAATGGCCAGCGAATCTTCTAATAAGGCTCAACTATTTAGGTTTGGTACATAAAAGAACGTTCAAAAGAAATTCGGTTAAGGTAGGTTGCTTTCCCGCGATTTTTCAATCAATAGGTAGGTTGGGTTAGTTTAAAAAAATATACAATAAAACCGAATAAATGGACACTCTGACTACTGTTTCAACAATCGATGGGTTTAACCCACTAGGAACATTAAAAACGCGCGCAATGCAAAACGAATTTTCAATTATTACTAAAGTTAGGTTAGGAAATTCTTAACGTACCTATTTACTGTTTTCAATGTATTTTAATGTTGAAGTTTATTACCTCAATTCTTTCAATAGTCGATCCTTTGATTGTGTAAATGCAAGGCGCAAATTCATGTTGATGGTAACGGTTATGTAGTTTTCAGTTTTTATTTTTGGTTTTTTCGCATTTCTAAAATTTCTGAAAGTTGGTTTTCTGTCCTCGTCCCACTATTCCCTAAATCATTATAAATACTTCTAAGGTGGTAGTTTTGGAAAGCCGTACCGAAACGGTACGGCTTGCTCGTGGATAGGGTTACTTATCTATGGATAGGGTTGAGAGGTTGAGATTGAATTAAAATAAACCATAATATTTTTGGTCATAATAATAGAAGGTATACGGCTTTCGAGACTGGTCTTTGAAGAATTGATTTCAATCATCACAATAATATATCACAATAATAATAACAGTATCACTTTAGTTACAAATACCAACATGAAATGTAAGTACCTACTACATCCACTAAATTACTAAATTGTTTACATTACATTACACCACACCACAGCACAATTCAGCAGTCAGCACAGGTCATAGACCATAGACACAGGCACAGGGTGGGTAGTAGTAATCACTATACTCAGCGATGTGAGAATCAGCTATATTTTAAAAACGTGCTTCGGACTCATTTCCATTTCGGACTATATGCTATATTATTTTAGCAAGTTATTTTATATGCTATTCTATAGCATAACAAGCGAGGCAGCGCGCGGTATGTTTAGCGCAAAAAACTAAACACGTCCTACAACTAGGCGTTATCACGCCTTCGAACGTGACTGACTAGTCTGCTAAGCTAAAATTGAAAAAATTGGCCGTTACTTGATCATAATCATATAACTCATATTTCAAATTTAATTTTTAATAGCAAATGGTATATTTTGTAAAATTGATATGTTTGATTGATATTGATTGATTGATATTGATTGAGTGATTGATAGTATATTACGAGCGTTATAAAGTAAAGATTTCAGTAACTTTCTTCACTAATTATGACGTCTCGGTAAGTGTTTTTTAATTTGTGATTATTATTTTAGGATTTATTTATTTATTTTTTATAAAAACGAATTTTATTGTTCGATCATGCAATTTATTGCTATATTTTCCACTGATTTTTTTGGGTTAAATTGGGCATAATTACATGACTCGTTAATTATTTTAGGTAATTATTAATCAAGTAATATAATAACAATGTAATTTAATCGAATTTTCCTAAAACTTTTTCTAAATTAGCGAAAATGTTAAAAAAGCCGTTAATTGCATTGATCAAAAGGCCGTTATCGTACACAATTACGACTTCGCGGCATATACTAGATATGCTCATTATTATTTTTTTTCATTTTTTCTTTGATTATATAAATTTTGTTATTTTATTACATATTATATTTAATTATTTGTTTTGTTATTATATAATTTTTATTATTTTGTCGTTTGTCTGTCTGTTTATGACAAATTTTGCTAGTTAATTTTACCGACTTCCCGGTGTCCGATTGAGCTGAAATTTGGAATACGTATGTAATAACTTCGATGACAATATATTAAAATTACAAACATGATGTTGATGCTGCAGCCATAATTGTCTTCTCATGAGGGTACTCCTCAACGGTTGGTAGCACGAACATGAAACTTTGTACATACGTTGAAATGACGTAGTCAACCATGGTTTCCACCATGACCCTGATGCTGCAGCCAGAATTGTCTATATGTATTATTGTTTTCTGATATATATATTTTTTTTAGTGACGTCTATATTGTGGAAGGCCGACACCTAAGCAGTACTTCGGTCCAGATGGTTTCTCTCAAGGCTAGTTTAGCCAGATGCCTTTTCGCCGTGGCAGTGTACATTACCTTCTTTTTGCAGAAGTCGGTTAACTTCCAAAATACAAAGATTTTTACAAATAGCAATCAACTGCATTGATTTTTTTTTTAAAAGTGTGAAAATTTCAAAATTAGTTGTGTGAAGTACATTACCCTATTTTTGCAGAAGTCGGTTAACTTTTAAAATACAAAGATTTTTACAAATAGCAATCATCTGTATTGATTTTTTTTTTTTTAAATTAAAAATGACAAAAATAGTTGTCTGAAGTACATTACCCTTTTTTTGCAGAAGTCGGTTAACTTCCAAAATACAAAGATTTTTACAAATAGCAATCATCTGTATTTATTTATTTTTTAAAAGTTTAAAAATGACAAAAATAGTTGTCTGAAGTACATTACCCTTTTTTTGCAGAAGTCGGTTAACTTCCAAAATACAAAGATTTTTACAAATAGCAATCATCTGCATTGATTTTTTTTTAAAAAGTGTGAAAATTTCAAAATTAGTTGTGTGAAGTACATTACCCTATTTTTGCAGAAGTCGGTTAACTTTCAAAATACAAAGATTTTTACAAATAGCAATCATCTGTATTGATTTTTTTTTAAAAAGTTTAAAAATGACAAAAATAGTTGTCTGAAGTACATTACCCTATTTTTGCAGAAGTCAGTTAACTTCCAAAATACAAAGATTTTTACAGCTAACAATCATCTATATATTTTTTTTTTTTTTAATAAAAATTTCAAAAAAAGTACATTAGTCTTTTTTGCAGAAGTGCAAACAAAATTCAAATTCAAATAAAATTAATTAGTTAATTATTTAATTGGCATATCCATATTATTGCCTATCATGTCCTATTGTCTTTGTATTGAAATTTGCACGTGTTCATGAATTATTTTTAAAATTATTTTGTATGTAAACGTATAATTTTTGTATAAAATTCTAATAGACAATTTTATGTAGTGTTAGGGAATATTTTTTTATTTTCATAAAAAACAATGGTTTTTTATTTACATTTAAAAATGTAGAATAAATAGTTTTTTCTAGTGGTTTTGTTTTTAATTATTAATAATTTTCCTAAAATATTTCCATGTGTTTTTCATTCGTTAAAAAAAAATAGATGAATTGATGCATATTTAGATGTTTTAACTAAGTTGATACACTGAATAGAACATTTTAAAAAAATAATTTATAAATCGCATTATTTTTTTTACGTAAATCGAATTATAATTTTTTTGAATTATCTGTCTTGTAAAAAATTTCTATGTAACATTTTCTATTTTTTTTTGTTTTTTATTTATACTATATTAACCTATAATAAAACACAATTCATAGATAAAATTAAAAGTTTGTTTTATTTATATTTCACAAAAACCGTCAATTTTTCACTTTTTCCAGCTTTCAACTGCAACGGTGCATTTTTTTCTTGGCCAAATAATCTGAAATATAGATAACTTTTTAGTAAATTTAATCTAGTTTCCAGAAATGTACAATAGTCAATATCTTTGCATACAATAAACTGTAGAAATTCAAGTTGGAATGGCGCGCGGGCAAGGAGTTTATCACCCCGCCTCGGCCCCAACGCACTCCAAGGCCGCCGCGCGGCGATCGACACTCAGACGATGGGATAAGCTCGTGGAGTTTAAAAATCACTGTCTGTCCAATTTCACTGTCCAATTTCGGTGAAATCACTGTGAAAAAAAATTAGTCATTTCACCAAATGAAAATGAATTAAAAGTAGCAATCATTTCCATACTTAGTCTGCTTCGCGTTCGCGTCTCGTTGCTTCGTTGCGTTGTACAAATGTACAACAGTCAACGTGTTTCGTTGGTGGCGTTAGCGCTAGTCAAGTCAGTCAGCGCGCGATTGTGCTCGTTGTAGAACGTGTTTTGTTGTGCTGAACGTATCGTCCTATATAAGACGCATGGAACTAATAAGTACTTAGCACAGCTGGAATGAGCTGTACAAAGAAATTGCGAGATCCTAGATATTTGACCTTGGAAACGAATTAAAAAGATAAAACAAACAAGGACGTTAGGGGGTGCCATACTGTCTCGTTCTGATTAGAGTGACAAAGTTACGTAGAATAAACAGGACCAAAACGGACTTTTTAATTTTCGACTACAATCGAACAAAACTGTCTAAGCCTATTTTGTGCCTGTGACACTGTTGTAAACTTTTTTAGTATGAGTATGAAGATTTTCGTATGTTCGTGTCAATAAAATATGTCGTAATTTAAGAAAGGATATAATTTTTTTGCGCCTTTTTTGAAAGTGCCGGCAAACAAAAAAAGTTATACGTATTGTTAGAACTAGTCATTTGGAGCAATAGTTAATATGGCACAAAAGTTGTAGGATCGCTCTGAACCAATTTATACAAGTTCGATGATTCAAGGAAAGAAATACATACAAAGTATAATCTACGACACAAAAACACATTAATGCTACCCCAGTCTCGATTAAAGATTCATTCGACAAGTCCGTTTGTTATGTCCATAAAAATATACAATAAGCTTCCATCGTCATTAAAAGAAGAAACAAGTTATGATAAATTTATAAGAGAATTTAAAAAAATATTATTAAAGAAATGTTATTATAATTCGAATGAATACCTGAACAACAAATCTATATAATATTAATATTGAGCTAACGTCTCAAAAAATGTATTGCCTAATTATTATTGATGGTTATTGACATGACATTACTATTTTTAATTATTATCGTGGTGACATTATTATGGTGATGACATTATTATTATTTTAGTTATTATTGAGATGACATTATTATTATTAGTTATTATCGAGGTAACATTATTATTGTGATGACATTATTATTATTTTAGTTATTATTGAGATGACATTATTATTATTAGTTATTATCGTAGTGACATTATTATTATTAGTTATTATCGTGGTGACATTATTATTGTGATGACATTATTATTATTTTAGTTATTATTTAGATGACATTATTTTAATATTATTGTGGTGATATTGTTATTGTTGTTGTGATTGCATTATTGTTATTGTGTTTACATTGAAATTGCTTAAAAATCATTAAGAAAATAGCCCTTTTATATTGCTGTGCCCTCACGGGGCGTCACATAGTGTATAAGATGATTTTGTCTGACCACCTAAAGATTGACATGTGACAATGCAATAAATAAATCATTTTCGTACATTTATCAATTTTTTAAAGTGCTGGAAAACATCAAATAATGATTGATATTGCTAAAACTAATTATCTGAACCAATTATCATTACAGCGCGAACGCTTGCGACTCGCAATACATGGATGGTTACCTGTTTTTACCTTTTTTTTTTTAATGAGGGCCGAATCTGCATACAGACACCTGCGCGCCCGACCTACCGCGCAGGTAGTGCCGGATTGGGATTTCTACACAGAAGGTGCAGCCCGACCGGCTAAACAACTGCTCAACCTATACTCCGGAGAGCGTATAGGGTTTGGCATGAACAACGACCGGACGCATTGAGGATGCTTCGGTGTGTTAGTGCCTTTGACGGGCGGTGCCTTAAGGGCGCCGTCTCGTAGGCGTATGATTAAAAATACGGATGAGGGCCGACGCGTGTCGGTCCCTCGGCAATGGAGGGCAGTTCGAGCTGGACGGCCCGACTGTGAACAAACACGGCTCAGATGCCATTCGAGCAGATTTATTACGTTAACTAGGTGATATCGGGCGCTAAGTACTGCTCACCTACGTCAAACTGAAGGTCTGATCTGCCTGAAGTCCTGAGACTCTCAACCTCGGTGGTGAGATCATCAGGAGGATCTGTTAGTACATTCCGTGGGCGTCTGAGAAAGTGGGTGGCGGGCGGGGGCTCGTAAGAGGCCGCTGCCGAAAGTAGCGGGTTGGGGTGCGCGACCGCGGCGGCGAAAAAGCGCTTTGACGCTTCCTTCATGTTTTTATCTGCTTTTTCTGAAAGTTCCGGCCAACAAAAAAAAGTTGTACGTATTGTTAGAACTAGCAATTCGGAGCAATATTTAATATGACATAAAAGTTGTAGGATCGCTCTGAACCAATTTATACAAGTTCGACGATTCATCATTTTCATACATTTATCAATTTTTTAAAGTGCTGGAAAACATAAAATAATGATTGATATTGTTAAAACTTATTATCTGAAGCAATTGTCATTACAGCGCGAACGCTTGCGACTCGCGTTACATCAGACGGTTATCTGTTTGCGTTATTTTAAGACTATTAAAAGTGATCTTTTTTGCAATAATAAACAATATGAATTAGTATTTTGCTTTTTTTCTTTTACTACACTATCCTACAATATGGTACACTATGCCGTTCTAATACAGAAATTATAGAATGTCATATGACATTCTTGTTACATATAACAATAACAGTCCGACCATATGTCAAAAACATTCAGAACATTACACCTCGTTTCCACCAAGTATAATACACTGTATTATACTGTCATATCTATACTGTATCACTGTATCATACAGTGTAATTATACTTGGTGGAAACGAGGTGTTAACATAACATCGGTTGTAATTAATTGGAGTATATTCATATTATTTTTTTGTATAATATAAAAATGACAGTTTCTAACTTTATTTGACTTTTCGTTTCAAACAAAGCAATATTAGGTTAATAATTAATGTATTTTACATTAAATTGTTTTATTAATAATAATAAATATTAACTATAATAAAACTAATCGAATAATCCACCCCTCGTCACTCCCGACGCAAAAGTGCCCATGATACTCATCGCATTACCGCGCTGAATTGCAATGGCAATTCTTTGTATCAGGAAGAAACCGCAGCGGGGGTCGAATCCCCTTTTCCTTAGACGACGGCTAATGCTCGCGACGAAACGTTTGGCTTCAACAGCCAGCACCTTCCACCGCGAGAGGGACGAACAAGTTTTTACTCTCCAGAGTAGAGTATTTGACTCGTTTTCTGGCAGCCACAGACTCCGCAGTGACTGCAGCCGATTCCATAATGCAACCAAGGTGAGAGGCGGCAAATGTGCTGACACACGTTGCATCCCAAAGTAGAAACCTACCCTTCTCCCATGGCACCAAAGTCATACTATCGGGTCTTTTGCCATTTTTTTTTAGGTTAGGTTAGGTAAGGTTTTTTTTAGAATAACTTTAATGCCATAGACTCTGAGTCCATGCCTTTGAGAGAGCTTTATTTTATTTTAATATTCTTATACTATACTTAATATGGCTTATCAGCCCGCTTCTTGTCGCTTTGTTTACCTATGTAAGTGAGTTTGCCCTACTGCCCTATCTCTTATATGTATTTTATATGTATATACTTATATATATATTTTTTTGTATTATTATTATAATTTTTTTTTGTGGTAGTATTATTTTAGCTTAAATTATCTTATACGATCTTGGGGTTCAATTATAGGAATGCATGCTCTTCGTTTTTTTTTTCCTCTGTCTTATTATATTGAATTTTACAGACACAAATTTTATTTTACACACAGACACCGTCTGGTCCCCCTATGCGACACCTGTTCACAAGTCTAACGGAAGGGCCAGCCATCGCCCCACTCAACCATTTTGATGGGAATGTCGCGACCCAGCCCGTCCGCCACCGCACTCTTGGACGTTGTGTGTACGACGGTATCTGTGTGCATCTGACTCTATAAAATATAAAGTTCTTATGCTATTTTACAATGACTATGCTAATCTTAGACTCTATTACAATTCTTGGGTAAGGATATGGGTTTTGGGGTCGTGACGGTCAGGAGGCCACGTCTTTATTTTTGGGCAATTGGTTTGCCCTTGATACGCGTTCTGTTTGCTCCACGATCGCTTCGTCCCCGTTTCTCATAGCCATTTTTAGGTTGTGGTCTATAATTTTACTAACCGGAGCTGCCTGTGCCTTAGCGATGAATCTGCCCACTGCGTCATCACTGTCGTCCGTGTAGTATGTACAACTTGTGGTGTGCCGACTAACTGCAACTACTGCGTGGCGGATGCTTTCGTGCAGTTGCAGTTTTTCGGTTGTCCGTATTATAGTCACCGGACTGTAAGTCAGGCCCTGCGCCTCGTGGATCGTCAGAATGCGGGACCCATCACCCTTCCCGAATCCCAATTTTGTGAGGGATTCTTTCTCTTTCTGCGTAAACGTCAGGTATAGAGTGTTGGCAAGGGCGCTGGGTATCCTCACATCCGTGACTCTCTCAAGTCCCAGCGACCGGACCTGATCTTTGGACGAGTACATACCGCTGTACACCTCACTCAGCGCATATGCCACGTCCATCGGGTTCCTATGTGTACAGACCAATTCCTTGCTTACACATAATACAGGTGCGGGACTGGCATACTCCATCCTGAATAGGTTTTCCATGTCGATGTACGGAAGTTGATTTATGTCACCTATGAGCATGATTTCGGACACCTCAGACAGCCGCGCAGCCAAGACTATGGCGCCGAAATGGTTCATGAGGGCTTTGTCAATTAAGAGCCGACTGCATTGACTCTTATCCGACTCCCTCAACCCATTTACAAGTAGCGACGGCATAGTCCGCACTTTGGATATAGATGCTGATCCAATTCGCGCGGCTAGTTTCTGTCTGAGCTCGTTCCTTGCTTCTGTTGTTGTGGTGACAACAACGTCCCTCCCGACATCGAAGTTTTGCACTATCCAGGTGGTTTTGCCGCACCCAGGAACACCGTTGACCCACTCAATTTTGGGCACCGTCCAGATTTTCCAGAACTCGTCGGATCCCGGAGCCCATGGAAAAGCTTCTGCCATTCTCAGGATTCCGTTCTCCAACGCGATCTTCGTGCATCGGGCGGTGACCACTATCGGGTCATCGGGGGGGTTTCATATGTAGGCTTGCCCGTTCGCCGCGATTTTTCCTCGTCGAGAGCCACTAGACCACCCGTCCAATTGTACGCCACCATATGTTTTGTCATCGTTTTTCCATGAAGGGTCTCCGATGTTTCATTATTGTATACGGTGGCGTCCGCCTCCTCGAGCCTTACCCCCAGCAAGCTTTTGCCACTATATTTCGACTCAGCTGATGAGACAATCAGGGTGTAGTTCGGCTTGGGGGAAGGCGGAGCGACAACTATTTTTGGGAGTTTTGTAGGAGGCCTGAGGGTTGCCTGCGCCAATTCTGTACCCAGGTTCTGAACCGGGAGTGCGTTGGGGCCGAGGCGGGGTGATAAACTCCTTGCCCGCGCGCCATTCCAACTTGAATTTCTACAGTTTATTGTATGCAAAGATATTTACTATGTATATAACTAGATTAAATTTACTAAAAAGTTATCTATATTTCAGATTATTTGGCCAAGAAAAAAATGCACCGTTGCAGTTGAAAGCTGGAGAAAGTGAAAAATTGACGGTTTTTGTGAAATATAAATAAAACAAACTTTTAATTTTATCTATGAATTTTATTTTAATATAGGTTAATATACTACTAATATAAAACAAAAAAAAAAAATGTTACATAGAAATTTTTTACAAGACAGATAATTCAAAAAAATTCGATTTACCTAAAAAAAAATGCGATTTATATATATATTTTTTTAAATGTTCTATTCAGTGTATCAACTTAGTTAAAACGTCTAAATATGCATCAACTCATCTATTTTTTTTTAACAAATGAAAAACACTTGGAAATATTTTAGAAAAATTATTAACAATTAAAAAAAAAACCACTAGAAAAAACTATACATTCTACATTTTTAAATATAAATAAAAAATAATTGTTTTTTATGAAAATAAAAAAATATTCCCTAATACTACATAAAATTGTCAATTAGAATTTTATACAAAAATTATATGTTTACATACAAAAAGTTTTTAAAAATAATTCATGAACACGTGCAAATTTCAATACAAAGACAATAGGACATGATAGGCCATAGTATGGATATGCCAATTAATTAATTAATTAATTAATTTTATTTGAATTTGAATTTTGTTTGCACTTCTGCAAAAAGACTAATGTACATTTTTTGAAATTTTTATTAAAAAAAAAAATATAGATGATTGTTAGCTGTAAAAATCTTTGTATTTTGGAAGTTAACCGACTTCTGCAAAAACAGGGTAATGTACTTCACACAACTAATTTTGAAATTTTTACACTTTTTAGAAAAAAATCAATGCAGATGATTGTTATTTGTAAAAATCTTTGTATTTTGGAAGTTAACCGACTTCTGTAAAAATAGGGTAATGTACTTCACACAACTAATTTTAAAATTTTCACACTTTTTAAAAAAAAATCAATGCAGATGATTGCTATTTGTAAAAATCTTTGTATTTTGAAAGTTAACCGACTTCTGCAAAAATAGGGTAATGTACTTCACACAACTAATTTTGAAATTTTCACACTTTTTAAAAAAAAATCAATGCAGATGATTGCTATTTGTAAAAATCTTTGTATTTTGGAAGTTAACCGACTTCTGCAAAAATAGGGTAATGTACTTCAGACAACTATTTTTGTCATTTTTAATTTTTTTTAAAAAAAATCAATACAGATGATTGCTATTTGTAAAAATCTTTGTATTTTAAAAGTTAACCGACTTCTGCAAAAATAGGGTAATGTACTTCACACAACTAATTTTGAAATTTTCACACTTTTAAAAAAAAAATCAATGCAGTTGATTGCTATTTGTAAAAATCTTTGTATTTTGGAAGTTAACCGACTTCTGCAAAAAGAAGGTAATGTACACTGCCACGGCGAAAAGGCATCTGGCTAAACTAGCCTTGAGAGAAACCATCTGGACCGAAGTACTGCTTAGGTGTCGGCCTTCCACAATATAGACGTCACTAAAAAAAATATATATATCAGAAAACAATAATACATATAGACAATTCTGGCTGCAGCATCAGGGTCATGGTGGAAACCATGGTTGACTACGTCATTTCAACGTATGTACAAAGTTTCATGTTCGTGCTACCAACCGTTGAGGAGTACCCTCATGAGAAGACAATTATGGCTGCAGCATCAACATCATGTTTGTAATTTTAATATATTGTCATCGAAGTTATTACATACGTATTCCAAATTTCAGCTCAATCGGACACCGGGAAGTCGGTAAAATTAACTAGCAAAATTTGTTATAAACTGACAGACAAACGACAAAATAACAAAAATTATATAATAACAAAACAAATAATTAAATATAATATGTAATAAAATAACAAAATTTATATAATCAAAGAAAAAATGAAAAAAAAATTAATGGGCATAACTAGTATATGCCGCGAAGTCGTAATTGTGTACGATAACGGCCTTTTGATCAATGCAATTAACGGCTTTTTTAACATTTTCGCTAATTTAGAAAAAGTTTTAGGAAAATTCGATTAAATTACATTGTTATTATATTACTTGATTAATAATTACCTAAAATAATTAACGAGTCATGTAATTATGCCCAATTTAACCCAAAAAAATCAGTGGAAAATATAGCAACAAATTGCATGATCGAACAATAAAATTCGTTTTTAAAAAAAATAAATTAATAAATCCTAAAATAATAATCACAAATTAAAAAACACTTACCGAGACGTCATAATTAGTGAAGAAAATTACTGAAATCTTTACTTTAATACATTAAAATATTTTTTACATATCACTCGCAAAAGCCACAGAAAGTACAAAATGGTAATTGCTACTATAAATTCCAGACAAGGCGAAATTGACTTTTTTTTTTTTATAAAGTAGTGTTGGTTATGGTCTTCCCAATGAAACACATTTTAAATGCGTTCACAGCTTTAGATGCGTTCACAGTCTCCTAAAAAAGTGGTTGACGCGCCGGCCAAAATCTGGCCTCTCCGCGCACCGCGTTCGCAAACGCGCCGGCCGAGCGAGGCGACAGTCGTGGGCCGCAAAAAGGCCCGCAAAGCCGCCAAGGCGGCCTCGGCAACAGCGCGCGCCCCCGGCCGAACTGCAAAGGCGGTTGCGCAGCCTGCGCGGCGGACTGCCAAAGGCGGTCGCAAAAGACCGGCGATACGTGCTCCGCGTACCGAGGCTGTGACGCTCACGCTACAGCCCGGAGCTGCAGAGCGCGGCGTAACGTACCAGTCGGTCATTGCCGAGGCCAAGGCCAAGATCAAATTATCAGATCTTGGTCTTCAGTCCGTCACCCTCAGGCAGGCTGTCACGGGTGCGCGGCTGTTCGAGGTGGCTGGTGCTGCGAGCGGCAGTGCCGAAAAGGCGGACGCTCTGGCCGCCAAGATGAGGGAGGTCCTAAACCCTGAGGACGTCCGGGTCGCCAGGCCAATGAAAACCGCAGAGGTGCGGATCGCTGGTCTGGACGACTCCGTGACTTCTGAGGAGGTGGCGGCGGCCATTGCCCGAAGCGGAGAGTGTTCGCCGGACCAGGTGCGGGCCGGCGATATACGCGCCGACGCCACCGGACTCGGTGTTGTCTGGGTTCGATGCCCTGTAGCGTCGGCGAAGAAGATCGCCTTAACCGGCAGATTGCTGGTTGGCTGGGTTGCAGCGAGGGTGAAACTCCTGCAGCCTCGGGCTTTGCGGTGCTTCCGATGCCTGGAGAAAGGGCACGTCCGGGCAAAGTGCACCGCTGAAGTTGACCGTAGTAATCTTTGTTATCGCTGTGGTCAGCCCGGCCACAAAGCGGCCCAGTGTTCTGCGGCGCTCAACTGCAGCTTATGTTCGGCTGCAGGGAAGCCAGCGGGACACAAAGTGGGCGGAGAGGCTTGTGGCGTGCCTGCCAACAAGGCCAAGAAGAAGAAGAAGAAGAGGAGCTCTAAACCTGCCAGGGAAACCTCGCCGCCCCTGCAGGCTAATAGCTCCACGGCCGACTCCAGGCCCAGGACCGTTGCCGAGGGAATGGAATGTCAATAATGGCACAATTTCTCCATTTCCTCCAGGGCAACATCAATCACTGTGCCAGAGCTCAGGATCTTTTACTCCAGAGCATGGCAGAGTGGTCGATCCACGTGGCTGTGGTCGCCGAACCGTACTTCATCCCCGCCCGTGACAACTGGCTTGGGTGCGCTGACGGTTTGGTGGCCATTATTGGCGAGACTCTGACCGACCCGTCTCGGGGCCGCGGCTGGGTTGCTGCGGTCTCGGGCGGCATCACCACTGTGGGGGCGTATTTTTCCCCTAACCAGAGTCTAGCCGACTTTGAGGATTTCCTTGTCGAGTTGGGCGCCGTCGTAGGCCGCTATCACCCTCGTCCTGTTCTGGTGCTCGGGGATCTCAACGCTAAGTCATCGGCGTGGGGATCTCCGGTCACTGACCCTCGGGGCGAGGTTCTAGAAGAGTGGGCGGTGACGACTGGTCTGGTCGTCCTGAATCGGGGTTTGGAATACACGTGCGTGCGGCAGCAGGGCGGGTCAATAGTGGACGTCTCGTTCGCTAGCCCCTCTGTCGCCAGCCGAGTCCATGACTGGCGTGTCGCTGTGGAGGTGGAGACGCTGTCAGACCATCGGTATATCCGTTTCGACGTCTCTGCCCAGACTGCGAGTGGTCGCCATCCAACAACCCCGATCAACGACGGCCCGCGTTGGGCGCTTAAGCGCATCGACAAGGAACTACTCGAGGAAGCTGCCTTAGTCCAGTCCTGGATTTGGGAGTCGACGACGGACGGCCCCGTCGACGTCGAAGCGGTGGCGCTGTGGTTTCGCCGGGCAATGACGCAGATTTGCGACGCGTCCATGCCCAGGGTCCGCCAACAGTCCGCAAGGCGCCAGGTGTACTGGTGGACCGACGAGATTGCGCGACTGCGCGTTGAGTGCGTTGCGGCTCGCCGACAGTACACGCGATACCGGAGACGACGTCGACGGGATTCCGTCGAAGAAGACGCGCTGTATGAGGCGTACCGCGCGTCCAAGAAGACTCTGTGGCTGGCCATCGGCGACTCTAAGTCGCGTGCCAGGGAGGAGCTGCTGGGGTCCCTAGATCGCGATCCGTGGGGGCGCCCCTACCGTTGGGTACGGGGCAAGTTGCGTCCCTGGGCGCCACCACTGACGCAAAGTATGCAACCTCAGTTGCTAGAGGCGGTGATATCAGCCCTTTTCCCTGAGCGAGCGGGACACGTTGCCCCGGCGATGGTTTTGCCCTCAGCCACAGACTCCGAAGAAGAGGAGAGCACCGATGTCCCCGAGGTGACGCAAGCAGAGACGAGAGCGGCCGTGTCGCGACTCCGGGCTAAGAATACAGCGCCTGGACCCGACGGAGTTCCTGGTCGAGCTCTCGTCCTGGCTCTGAAGGAGCTAGAGCCCCAGCTGAGGGGGCTCTTCACGGCATGTCTCCAGAAGGGTCAGTTTCCCGGTGTATGGAAGGAGGGGAAGCTGGTCCTACTCAGGAAGGAGGGGCGCCCCGCGGACTCGCCGTCCGCGTATCGGCCCATAGTGCTGCTTGACGAGGCAGGCAAACTTTTTGAGCGCATTATCGCAGATCGCCTCGTCAGCCACTTGTGCAGGGAGGGACCGGACCTGGACGACAACCAATTTGGTTTTCGTCGGGGGCGTTCCACCATAGGCGCCATCATGCGCGTGAGGGCCCTAGCGGAGGAGACGGTGTCCCGGGGTGGGGTGGTGCTGGCGGTGTCTTTAGATATCTCCAACGCATTCAACACCCTACCCTGGACTTGTATTCGGGAGGCTCTTAAATACCATCGCGTGCCTCCCTACCTCCGCCGTACAGTAGAGGCTTATATGGAGGATAGATGCGTCACCTATCGGGGACGTGACGGTGCCGGTCGTCACCTCATGTCGTGCGGTGTTCCACAGGGATCGGTTTTGGGACCACTCCTGTGGAACATCGGCTACGACTGGGTGCTGAGAGGCGAGCTCCCGTCGGGCGCTGACTTGACGTGCTATGCAGACGACACGCTCGTCACTGCCCGGGGGAACTCGCACAGGGAAGCAACGCTGATAGCCACGGCTGCGGTGTCACAGGTGGTGAACCGCATCCGGCACCTGGGCCTGGAGGTGGCCCTAAACAAGTCAGAGGCCGTGGTGTTTCATGGCCCCCGACGTGCGCCGGCGCCGGGATCACACATCGTGGTCAGCGGGGCCCGGATAGCTATCGAGTCTACCATGAAGTATCTGGGATTGGTGCTCGACAGCCGATGGGAATTCGGGCCCCACTTCCGGCGACTAGCGTCTAAGGTGATGGGGGCAGCAGGCGCGCTTTCAACGTTGCTTCCCAACTTGGGGGGCCCGAGCGCTGCCTGTAGGCGGCTGTACATGGGAATTGTGTGGTCCATGGCCCTGTATGGGGCCCCTGTGTGGGCAATGGACATGACGGCCAGCACTCTCGCCATTCTGCGCAAACCGCAGAGGGCGATGGCCGTCAGAGTCGTCCGCGGGTATCGCACGATTTCCTACGAGGCGGCTTGCGTTCTGGCCGGATCCCCGCCCTGGGACCTAGAGGCGAAAGTACTCGCGTCACTATATCGATGGCGCGAGGAAGAGTGGGCTTGGGGCTCGAGGCCGGTGCAGCGGCAGATTGCGCTGCGCCGAGAGGAGCTCCGTCAGTTCTTAGTGGCGGAATGGCGGCAAAGGCTTCTGCGCCCTACCGCCGGCCTCGCTACCGTCGAGGCGATCCGGCCAGTACTCGACGACTGGCTCGGGAGAAGGCACGGCTCCCTGTCGTTTAGGGTGACGCAGATGCTGTCGGGGCACGGCTGCTTCGGTAAGTACCTGTGCCGCATAGACAGGGAGCCGGACGCTCGGTGCCACCATTGCGTCCATTGCGGGGAGGACACGGCGCAACATACGCTCGCCGAGTGTATAGCTTGGGAGGACCAGCGCCGTGTCCTCACAAATGAAGTAGGAGACGATTTGTCGCTGCCGGCCGTAGTGCGGAAGATGGTCGGTAGCGCAGAGTCGTGGGACGCGGTGGTGTCCTTCTGCGAGAATGTGATGTCGCAAAAGGAAACTGCGGAACGGGAGAGGGAGATCTCGACTCCCTTCCCTGGCCGCAGAAGGCGCACCGGGCACAGGAGAAGGGCGGACAATGCTCTTTTTCGGCCCCCATGAATGGGTCCATGGGCGAGCGACTTGGGGAAGTCCCCGCCCTTATTCGATGGACCCGAGGCGGAGGCGCGCACGAGTGTCGGTGCGCGCTTCTGAGGCGACGCACGGAGTAGTTGAACGCCTCACTACCCCGTGCAGAACACGAATCCCAGACAGATCGGGCCAGCACTAGTGTGGGGCTACGGAAGAATTTGGATTCCCGCGGCCCCGCGCGCACGTGCGAGGAGACACAGGGGTGGTTTTAGCCGGTAAGAGTCCGGCATGCCCCTCCGCCTTCCCCCAGGCGGAGGAAGTCCATGATGGATTTCCACCCCTTAAAAAAAAAAAAAAATAAAAAAAAAAAAAAAAGGTTAGGTTAGGTTAGGTTGGGGTGCGATGCCAGATAACCTCCTCGTGAGTTCTTCTGCTGCCGTTTTATTTGATTTCTCAAATCCGGTAGAAAGGCAGTGGCAAGGACCGGTGCACCCTGGGCGATGGTCAGTAACTTTTCATTATGAGATCTTGCTGATCATCGGCGAATAATCTGGCGCGGAGTCACCCGTGCACTGAAAAGTTCAGGCATCGGGCGGGGCATACCGACCACTCTACTTTTAGAGTGTTGCTTGGTATGTGAAGCATATCGTAAACCCAGTCATGTCTTGGGAACGAGGGTCTTGCCTTAACCGGCCGGACCGCGAGGAGACAACCTCTATAAAAATCCTCAATCCTCGGCGCTGAGGCACGTGGCGTCGGGGTGCTCGCAAGAGCGGCTGGGGAGCTCATCAGTCATTAGCGGCCAACCCTAGGATACCTCCCGACCTCCTAGGGGTAAATTTGGTTGTCTGGGTATAGGGAGCTCTGCCCAGATTGACTTTTATTTCTCCCATACTCGTGGGAACAGTATGGAAATGACAAAAACCCCCAACAAAATTGACGTAGATAGGGTGAATGCTGCGGGTAGTTTTACTACTTCCAGCACCCAAGCGGGTGCTGGAAGTAGTGAGGCCGCGGCATGTGGCGTACACGAGGTGTGTCCTGCAGGCACACCTGAGAAGGAACGGCGACAGCGAGCCGACTTTGTTCGGCCTGTCACCAGGAGTAGCGCTCTTCTGGGGAGCGACTCCGAATCGGACGCCTCACAGATGTCCTACACTTCAGCGACTTCTGTGGGCTCCCAACGTCGGAAGCGTCACCTTCCGTCAAGCGCAGTGGCCTCTTTTGAAAAGAAGCCGAGGAATCGGCAGGTGAGAAATTCGGGCGCGAAAGATTACACCGAGGACGATTGCCTTGACCCGTTGCAAACGGAGTCGGACACGAAATCGTACCGAGGTCTTCCGACTATGGACGAGTTGGCGGACGTGATGCGGGTTCAGCCTACAGCAGACCTAGGGGCTCGCATCATCGAAAAGTTGATGGTTGTGGAAACAGTCGCCAACAAGTCGAAGAATTTAAAGGGTAATCTTGTACGTGAACTGCGCCTGGCCGCCCGGACGGCAAAAGCCGCCTCGGACGAGTTGACGAAGCGAACCACGTCACAGGCGGGGATAGAGAGCTTGGAGCGCGAGAATGCTACCCTGCGTTCCAAGGTCTCCAGCCTCGAGGCAAGAATGGCAACCATGGCGACGGAGCTGCAAGCGCTCCAACGTGGAGAAGGCGCCGCTACTAAACCTGCGCGTGGTACACCCGGCGGGTCCCGAGAGGCACCAAGCAAACAGGAGCCTCTCTCCTTGAGCCAGGTGGCGAAACTCATGGACGAGAGGTTCGCAAAGTTTATGGCGGAAATCTTTCCAGATAGGGCAATCCGTCCTCCACTGGGAAGGATAGCAACGACGCCGGCCCTAAAGATGCCTACAGCGACAGCCCCAGCGGCGGTGGTTACACCGGTAAAGCGCAACCGCCGAAGGAAGAAACCGCAGACAGTGCCTTCTCCGGCTCCACTCCCTGCGGTGCCCTCGGGCTCTGGACCCACACCGGAAAACCCTACCCCAGCGTCCCAAACTTGGGCCACTGTGGCCAGTAGGAAGTCAAATCCG
The DNA here is from genome assembly GCA_949709985.1 of Luffia ferchaultella. Taxonomy (NCBI): domain Eukaryota; kingdom Metazoa; phylum Arthropoda; class Insecta; order Lepidoptera; family Psychidae; genus Luffia; species Luffia ferchaultella. The sequence continues at coordinate 24,635,256 of OX453247.1, forward strand.
GGCAGGTCCAGTGCGCCCCAGGTCAATACTAGGCGACCACCGGCAAAAGGCCCTGTGAAGCCGAGACCTGCGTGTCTGCCCGCTTCCGCAGCCATCACGCTGACGGTGCCGGAGGGGTCAAATGTGACATACGCGCAAGTGATGTCCACAGCTTGGTCCCGGGTGAGGCTTGCGGAATGCGGCATTGCGGAGGTTCGCCAAAAGCGAGCAATCACCGGCGGCCTGGTCCTGGAAGTAAGTGGTGCCGACTGTGCCACAAAGGCTGACCAGTTGGCCAGTCGCCTGACGACAGCGCTCTCCGAGCTAGGCGTAAAGATTACGCGTCCGGTGAAGACTGGCGAGCTGCGAGTGATGGGACTGGACGAGTCAGTAACCCCTGACGAGGTCGCGGCTGCGGTCGCTACGGCAGGTGAATGCAATGTAGACCAAGTCAGAGTAGGCCAAATACGCCTCTCTCCCCGTCGACTAGGATCGGCTTGGGTTCGATGTCCACTGACGGCTGTCCGCAAGGTGGCGGCTTTGCCACGGTTGCTTGTTGGGGACTGGATCTCGGCGCGAGTCGAGGTCTTAGCCGCGAGACCTCTACAGTGCTTCCGCTGTCTTGAGACTGGACACGTTCGAGGCCAGTGTCCAAATAGCGAAGACCGCAGTGCGCGGTGCTATGCGTGCGGAGAGCCAGGACACAAGGCCAGCGCATGCACCGCCGGGACGCTCAAGTGCCCGCTTTGTGCCGACCTGGGCCTCCGCTCGGACCATAGACTGGGTGGTAAAAAATGTACTCCGCCAAGGAAGGGGAGAGGAAAGAAAAAAGGAGAGCAGGCTCCTTCATCACAAAACACCAGTGGAGCAGGTTTGGCTGTGCCGGGCCAACCGGGCAATAGCCCGCCGGAGGCCATGGAAGTCCAGAATTCCCACCCCTAAAGTTGATACAAGGCAATCTGAACCACTGCCGCGGGGCGCAGGACCTGCTACTGCAGAACCTCGCGGAGCGGAAGATTGCTTTGGCCGTAGTCGCAGAGCCCTATAGCGTCCCAAAACATCCTCGCTGGTTTGGCGACGACGGGGACTCTGTGGCTGTCTTTTGGGGAGGAGGTGAGTCGGATCCGCCGTGCTCGCTACTGGAGAAGGGCCAGGGCATCGTAGCGGTTCAATGGGGACCTCTTACCGTCGTTGGCTGCTATGTGTCGCCTAACATAAGTCTCGCACTATACGAAGCTTACCTGGATGAAGTCGCAGCGTGTATTCGTCGGCGTCAGCCTCGCCCCGTTATCGTCGTGGGCGACTTCAACGCTCACGCTCGAGCCTGGGGCGGGCTCTGGGACGATACAAGAGGAGAGACTGTCCTTGAGTGGGCGGCTAGTCTCGACCTCAGACTTTTAAACCGGGGCTCGGTCAGTACCTGCGTAAGGTGGCAGGGCGAGTCCATCGTCGACCTGTCCTGGGCAAATGCTGCGGCTGTCGGAGTGGTGTCTAGTTGGCGGGTGGCGGAGGAGCTGGTAACTCTGTCCGATCATCGGTATATCCTGCTGGACATTGAGCTACGGCCACCTAACAGTCAACAAAGCCAGGACTGTGGCCGACCCAGGCGCTGGGCCCTCGGGAGGCTGGACCGTGACCGGCTTCTTGCTGCCGCCACGACAGTGGCATGGTCCGAGACGCCTGATAATACCGATCCGGAAACGGAGACAGCATGGTTTGCGGAGGCCATGACATCCATTTGCGATGCCTCGATGCCCCGCGCCAGACGTACCGACCGCAGGGCGACGTACTGGTGGTCAGAGGAGCTGGCGGAGCTTCGCGTGACATGTCTACGCGCCCGGCGGCTGTATACTAGAGCCCGGAGACGTCGCCTAGCCACGGCAGAGGAAAAAGCTGCGGCCTACTTGCAGTACCGGGAAGCCACGAAGGCACTCCAAATTGCCATTGCAGACGCCAAGAGCAAGGCCTGGGAAGAGCTCCTGAACCTGCTTAATGAGGACCCATGGGGGCGCCCGTACAAAACAGTACTGGGAAAGCTCAGACCGTGGGTCCCTCCGTTGACGGAGACACTCGACCTGGACCTTGTGACAAGAGTTGTAGACACCCTCTTTCCGAAAATTGAGGACACGTCGCCCACTGCAGCGGTAGTGTTGCCGGACCCGGCCTCCTGGACCACCGACCTGGACGTGACAAAGGACGAGCTGGACCGGGCTGTAAAGCGTCTGGCAGCGCGAAATACCGCTCCAGGCCCTGACGGGATACCGGGCCGTGCCTGGGTGCTAGCATCGGATGTCCTAGGGGACCGGCTTAGAGAGTTGTTTGGCAAGTGCCTTCGTACTGGGACCTTTCCCTGGAACTGGAAGCGGGCGCGACTCGTCCTCTTAAGGAAGGAAGGGAGGCCTGCGGACTCTCCCTCTGCGTATCGGCCTATATGTCTCTTAGACGAGGCGGGTAAGCTCTTTGAACGGGTGGTTGCTGAGCGCCTCACGCTCCACATGTGGCGCGTCGGTCAAGACTTGTCAGACTGCCAGTTTGGTTTTCGACACGGGCGCTCCACGGTGGACGCCATCTTCCGAGTGCACTCAGTTACTGAAGAGGCAATATCCCGGGGCAGGGTGGTATTGGCAGTGAGCTTAGACATCGTGAATGCCTTTAACTCCCTGCCTTGGAGTGCGATAAGGGCGGCGTTAGTGTATCACCATTAGCCCCCGTACCTTCAGACCATAGTCGGAGCTTACCTGTGTGGCAGGAGCTTTGAGTACCTGGGTCGGGACGCAGAGGTACATCAGCGAGAGGTATACTGTGGGGTGCCTCAGGGATCGGTTCTGGGTCCGCTGTTGTGGAACTTAGCCTACGATGTAGTCCTGCGCATCGCGCTCCCTAACGACGTCCACGTCGTCTGCTACGCGGACGATACCCTGGTCTTAGCTGAAGGGGAAAGTTTTGAGCGGACCACTCGGCTTGCCGAAACGGGAGTCGCATGCATCGTGCGCAAAATACAAGAGCTGAGACTCGAGGTAGCACCCCACAAAACCGAGGCTCTGTGGTTCCATGACCTCCCAAGAGGAGAGGAACCACCAATCTCTGACGTTTCGGTAAGTGGCGCAGTGGTGAAAACCAGTAGGTTCATGAAGTACCTGGGCGTCGTGTTAGACGGGCGATGGGAGTTCGTCGAGCATTTCGACCGCCTGGTCCCTCGGATCGATAAGGTAGCGGGTGCCCTGCACCGTATCCTGCCAAATCTAGGGGGCCCAAGGGAGAGCGTACGCCGACTCTACGCAGGAGTCGTGCGGTCAATAGCCCTGTACGGGGCACCGCTATGGGCTGAACGGCTATCTAACGATCCACGCTGCAAAGGCAAACTCAAGGGTGTGCAGCGGCGGATAGCCATTAGAGTCGCACGCGGTTACCGCACGATTTCATTCGATGCGGCAACGGTCCTGGCCCGGTTTCCACCCTTGGACATATTGGCGGATATGGACGCGAGGGTGTATCACCGAATCCGCGGCATCCGCCAAGGGGAGGACGCCCTGCTGCCCAGGGCGGTCGTAAGGCTCCGAGAGAATGAGCACCTAGAAGCACTGCGCAAGTGGCGACAGCGGCTCCTAGAGCCAAGGAGCGCAGACCAACGGGTGGTAGGTGCCATTTTGCCAAATTTTGAGAAATGGTACCACAGGGAATACGGAAGCGTCACGTTCCGGCTGACACAGGTGCTCACTGGGCACGGTTGTTTCAGTGAGTACCTGAATAGGATCGGACGCGAGGAATTGGCGCGCTGTCACCACTGCCCCGCTGACTGTGACGACGCGCAGCACACTCTCGAAGTGTATCCAGCGTGGCGGTCTGAGCGCAGTGAACTAGTGGCCCTTATAGGAGAGAATCTCGCACTGCCCAGCGTGATAGCAGCCATGTTGGACGACGAGGAGAAGTGGAAGGCCGTTACCTCCTTCTGTGAAGTTGTAATGACCCTGAAGGAGGAAACAGAGCGAGAGCGTGAGAGAGCCGACCCCGCTCGGAGACGCAGCCGAAGACGCGACGGCAACAGGCGCCGTCAGCCAGGCCCTCAAGCCCTGTAGTTCCGGGCGAAGAATTGGACTACGGTATCCTCTGCCTGTCGTAGAAGCCGACTAAAAGAGGACCCAGGAGTCGTGGGCGGTAAGAGCGGGGACTCGATCCGTCCATTCAAACGGCTCTGGGAAGGCGGCAGTGTGTGGTGGTCGCACCTTGCCGTAAGGAGGTTGCAGACGGAGTCTGCATGAGATGGGTGCCATAGGCACAGTGCGAGGGAGTTCCGGAGTGTTCAGCGAGTTCCCGGAGCTCCCTTCTTATCGCACGAAGAAGGCCACCGGGGGGGTTTTAGTTGGTGGAAATCCAACATAACCCGACTTCTTTCCCCAGGGAGTCAGGTATCTTTAAAAGATTTCCCCCTCGAAAACAAAAAAAAAAAAAAAAGGTTAGGTTAGGTTAGGTTAGGTTAGGTTAGGTTTCGCAGGGGACCTAAATGCCAAATCTGTCGCTTGGGGATGCCCCTCGACAAACGTACGTGGTGAAGCTGTGGAGGAGTGGCTGATGACTACCGGTCTGACCATCCTCAATCGGGGAACGGCTAACACGTGTGTGCGACTGCAGGGCGGATCAATCGTGGACGTAACGTTCGCAATTCCTGCATTGGCGCGCCGTGTCCGAAACTGGGAAGTGCTGGAGAGTGTGGAAACATTAGCAGATCACTGCTATGTCCAATTTACTGTTTCCGCACTTCCAGGTGCCTCGAGAGGTTCAAACTGTTTCCAGGGAAGAGATGGCCCTCGCTGGAAAGTCAAATGCTTAGACAGAGAGGCCTTACAGGAGGCAGCCATAGTCCAGGCCTGGGCAGCCGGATCTGAGATACTGTCGGATGTGGAGGAAGAGGCGAAACAGCTCGAGAAGGCCATGTCGTGTATCTGTGATGCAGCCATGCCTCGCGTCGGGCGATACTCGCCTAGACGTAGGGTGTACTGGTGGTCTGATGAGATTGCACAGCTGCGACAAGCGTGCGTGTGTGCGAGACGCCAGTACACCCGAAGCCGAAGGCGACGCAGAAGAAACGATTCGGAGGAGACCCTTCTCTATGCTGCTTATCAACAGTGCAAGAAGGCCCTTCAAATCGGTATAGCCAAAGCAAAATCCTTGGCGGCGGAGGAAATGCTCGAGACACTCAACAGGGATCCGTGGGGGCGTCCGTACAGAATGGTGAGGTCCAAACTTCGCCCATGGGCTCCCCCACTGACACAGAGTCTCCAGCCTCAATTGTTAGATCAAGTAGTGGAGGCTCTGTTTCCGAACATGGCTGACCATACTCCTCCGCAGATGGCGGCGTTGAATGTGGAAAGCGGCGAGGCCGGGAATACGCCAGAAGTGACTGAGGGCGAGCTGAAGGCGGCGGTGTTGCGGCTTAAAAGCAAAAACACTGCTCCGGGCCCTGACGGAGTCCCCGGCCGTGCCTTAGTGCTAGCTTTGGGGCCACTTGGGGAAAAGGTAAGGTTGCTGTTTGGCGCATGTCTTGCGCAGGGCCAATTTCCCATCCGCTGGAAGACAGGGAATCTGGTCTTGTTAAGAAAAGAGGGACGTCCGGCCGACTCACCGTCTGCATATAGGCCCATAGTTTTGCTCGACGAGATGGGGAAACTGTTTGAACGGGTGATAGCTGCTCGCATCGTCAACTACCTGGAACAGTCAGGACGGGACCTCAGTGTCCACCAGTTTGGTTTTCGTCGGGGAAGGTCTACTATTGACGCGATTACGCTGGTGCGGACTCTGGCGGAGGAGGCGGTGTCTCAGGGTGAGGTCGTTTTGGCGGTGTCTTTAGACATAGCAAACGCCTTTAACACCCTGCCGTGGGGCACTATCAAGGAGGCGCTGCGGTACCACAGAGTGCCCGAGTACCTATGGAAAGTAGTTGCGGCATATCTCTCTGAGAGGGCCGTCATGTTCCCGACACAGAGTACATGGCAAAGACGGAGGATGTCGTGCGGTGTTCCGCAGGGATCGGTCCTCGGACCGCTTCTGTGGAACATCGGATATGACTGGGTGCTACGAGGAGCTTGGATAAGGGGTGTCAGTGTGACTTGCTATGCAGACGACACCCTCGTGACAGCCCGAGGAAGCACATACAGAGACGCCGCCATACTTGCCACGGCTGGGCTGGCCCAAGTGGTTGCGAGGATCCAGCGGTTGGGATTAAAGGTGGCTCTAAACAAGTCTGAGGCTCTGTGCTTCCACGGACCTCGAAGAGCCCCTCCGGTCGGATCCCATCTTGTGGTTAGCGGAACTTCCATCGCTGTCAAGTCGACGATGCGCTATCTCGGCCTCGTACTTGACAGTCGATGGAACTTCAAAGAGCACTTTGTCCGCCTGGCTCCGAAACTCGTCGCAGCTGCCGGCGCTCTGAGTCGCTTACTTCCCAATGTGGGAGGGCCGAACGCTGGCTGCCGCCGGTTGTATGCCGGTGTGGTAAGGTCAATGGCCCTCTATGGTGCCCCAATATGGGTAGACAGCCTGACCGAACATAACCTGACACTGCTGCGACGACCGCAGCGGGTCATGGCGGTCAGGCTCGTAAGAGGATACCGCACCATATCGTGCGATGCAGCGTGCGTTCTGGCCGGCACCCCTCCATGGGAGCTAGAGGCTGAGGTGCTAGCCGACGTTTACCGTAAAGTGTCGGAGTCAAGGTCACAAGGCAATCCTGCACCTCCAGGGGCAATCAAACGTTGGAAAAAGAGGTTATTCGAAACCCTCTTGCAGAAGTGGAGGGAAAAGTTGGAAGAGCCAACAGTCGGTATCCGAATCATCGGAGCCATACGACCCGTTCTTAAGAAGTGGGTTGAAGTAAGCCGTCTGGGAGCACTCACGTTCCATCTTGTGCAGGTCCTCTCCGGACATGGTTGCTTTGGAGAGTACTTGTACAGGATAGCACGAAGAGAAGAGACACCGCAATGTCACAGCTGCGGCTGCGCCGAAGACACAGCGCAGCATACCTTAGCCGTGTGCCCAGCATGGGCGGAGCCGCGAGCAGACCTCGTGGCTGCGATTGGGTCAGATCTCTCGCTGTCAGCTGTGATCAAATCTATGGTCGATAGCGAGAATGCGTGGAAAGCAATGGTCTCCTTCTGTCAGGAAGTAATGTCGCAGAAGGAGGCGGCAGAGCGTATGAGAGAAGACGATGCCTCCGCTTCTCAACTTCGCCGGAGGAGGACTGGGCGCAGACGGCGGGCATTTGGTCGCGCAGTGCCGTAAGCGCACGACGCCCTGTGGATTGGGGCTTATAATACATCCAAGGTATCCCCTGCCTGTCGTAAGAGGCGATTAAAAGGGGTCATCGGGGTCACAGGCGTCTAGAGCGGGGAGGCTCTATCGCCATCAAACGTAACCCCGGGGAGGGCGGCAGCACAATCGTGGCATTGTACTGCTGCACACACCAGGAGGGTGTAGAGGGGAGTCAATCCGGTTCCCCCGAGATGAGCTGCGAGGTCGCAGCGTGGCGGTAGAGGGTCTCCGGAAGTTATGCTTAGGCGGCCCCCGGATTCCCTCGACAAGCGCCGGAGATTGGCCACCGTGGGGTTTTAGCCGGTAGGAGTCCGGCATAACCCATCGTCCCTCCCCAGGACGGCGGGTTTCCATGACGGATTTCCCCAAGAAAAAAAAAAAAAAAAGGTTAGGTTAGGTTAGGTTAGGTTAGGTTAGGTTAGGTTAGGTTGATGGCCCTATATGGGGCCCCAATATGGGTAGACAGTCTGACCGATCACAACCTGACGCTGCTGCGACGACCTCAGCGGTTCATGGCGGTCAGGCTCGTAAGAGGATACCGTACCATATCGTACCAAGCAGCGTGCGTTCTGGCCGGCACTCCACCGTGGGAGCTGGAGGCTGAGGTGCTAGCTGATGTTTATCGTAAGGTGTCGGAGTCGAAGGCACAAGGCAACCCTGCACCTCTAAGAGTTGTCAAGCGCTGGAGAAAGAGGTCCCGCGAGACGCTTCTGCAAAAGTGGAGTGTACAGTTAGAAGATCCGACAGCTGGCATCCGAACCATTGGAGCCATTCGACCCGTCCTTAAGAGGTGGGTTGACACAAGTCGACTGGAAGCACTCACGTTCCATCTTGTGCAGGTTCTCTCCGGACATGGTTGCTTCGGGGAGTATTTGTGCAGGGTGGCACGAAGAGAAGGGACACCGCAGTGTCACAGTTGTGGCTGCGCCGAAGACACGGCGCAGCATACTTTAGAGGTGTGCCCTGCATGGGCGGAGCCGCGAGCAGACCTCGCAGCTGCGATCGGGCCAGATCTCTCACTGCCGGCTGTGATCATATCCATGGTTGACAGTGAGAGTTCATGGAAAGCGATGGTCTTCTTCTGCGAAGAAGTGATGTCGCAGAAGGAAGCGGCAGAGCGCACTAGGGAGGAAGATACCTCCGCTCCTCAGCTTCGCCGGAGAAGGACCGGGCGCAGACGGCGGGCATTCGGCCGCGCAGTGCCGTAAGCGTACGGCGCCCTGTGGATTGGGGCTTAGAATACATCCAAGGTATCCTCTGCCTGTCGTAAGAGGCGACTAAAAGGGGTCATCGGGGTCGCAGGCGGCTAGAGCGGGGAGGCTCTACCGCCATCAAACGTGATCCCCGGGAGGGCAGCGATACGATAGTGGCATCGTATTGCTGCAAACACCAGGAGGGTGTAGAGGGGAGTCAATCCGGTTCCCCCGAGATGAGCTGCGAGGTCGCAGCGTGGCGGTAGAGGGTCTCCGGAAGTTATGCTTAGGCGGCCCCCGGATTCCCTCGACAAGCGCCGGAGATTGGCCACCGTGGGGTTTTAGCCGGTAAGAGTCCGGCATAACCCACTGTCCCTCCCCAGGACGGCGGGTATCCATGACGGATTTCCCCACGAAAAAAAAAAAAAAAAAAAAAAAAAAAAAAAAAAAAAAAAAAAAAAAAAAAAAAGGTTAGGTTAGGTTAGGTTAGGTTAGGTTAGGTTAGGTTAAGTTAGGTTAGGTTAGGTTCGTTGGAGAAGATGGGGCCCTTATTCACCGGGGTCCTTGATGCCTGTCTGGCGTCCGGTAAATTCCCGGACTGCTGGCGCGAGGGTAGATTAGTTCTCCTTAAGAAAGAAGGGCGTCCTGCGGAATCTCCGTCCGCCTATCGCCCCATTGTGTTGCTGGACGACGCGGGTAAGCTCTTTGAGCGTATCTTGGCGTCCCGTATCATCCGCCACCTATACAATGAGGGCCCCGAATTATCCGAATGTCAGTTTGGGTTCCGAGAGCGACGATCTACGATTGACGCAATCCAATGCGTCAAAGCACTCTCGGATGTGACGGTTGCGTCAGGCGGTGTATTGCTGGCAGTGTCACTAGACATTGCAAACGCTTTCAATACACTGCCTTTTGCCTGCATAGAAGAGGCACTTCGATATCATCGCGTGCCTCCATATTTGCGGAAAGTGATCAGGGCCTACCTGCATGATCGGTATATCCTGTATCTGGGGCGAAACGGAAATCTCCATCAGCGGAAAGTCAGCTGCGGTGTTCCACAGGGGTCGGCCTTGGGACCCCTTCTGTGGAACATCGGCTATGACTGGGTCCTGCGAGGCGCTTTGTCCTCGGCTTTGAACCTGGTATGTTACGCGGACGACACACTGGTGACGGCCCAAGGTGAGACTTTTGAGGAAGCGGCACAACTCGCTGTGGTAGGTGTAAGTCAGGTCGTTGGGCGGATCGAAAGACTGGGTCTAAAGGTGGCCCTCAGTAAGACTGAGGCTCTCTGCTTTCATGGGCCCCGGCGCGGGCCGCCTATAGGTGCCAGCCTTGAAATTGGTGGTACGGTAGTCGAGGTGAAGCCACATATGAAATATTTGGGACTTTACTTCGACAGTCGATGGAATTTCCGGGAGCATTTTCGGCGCTTGGCTCCTAAGCTCATTGGGACCGCTTCTGCTCTTGGAAGGCTCCTGCCCAACGTGGGAGGTCCAAGCGTAACTTGCCGTCGTCTTTATACCGGCGTGGTGCGCTCCATGGCCCTTTATGGTGCACCGGTGTGGGTCGACGCGCTGTCTCGTCCTAATATTACTCAGCTGTATAGGCCGCAGCGAGTCATGGCGATCAGAGCGATTCGAGCATACCGCACGGTGTCCCATGAGGCCGCTTGTGTTCTGGCGGGTACACCGCCTTGGGATCTCGACGCTGAAGTTCTGTCGGAGATGTACCGTGCAATGTCGGAGGCTCGAAGGCGAGGTGAAGGCCTAACGCTCAAAGAACTGCGGAGACGAAGGCAGCTTGCCCAATGCAAACTGCTACAAGTATGGCGGCAACGGCTGCAAGAGCCGAGTGCGGGTCATCGGACCATCGAAGCTGTGCTTCCTGTTCTCAAGGAGTGGGTGGATAGACGTCATGGCTCGCTGACCTACCGGTTGGTGCAAATTCTGTCGGGGCACGGCAGCTTCGGCAGATATTTGTGCCACATAGCCGGAAGAGAACCGCTGGCGGTGTGCCACCACTGCGATTGCAGTGAGGATACGGCACAGCATACATTGGAGGCGTGCCCAGCGTGGGCACAGGAGCGAGGGTCTCTCGTCGCGCTGGTTGGAAGCGACCTCTCTCTGCAGGCTGTAGTCAAGGCCATGGTCGGCAGTGAGAGGGCATGGGAAGGCGTCGTCTCTTTCTGCGAACATGTGATGTCAGAAAAGGAGGCGGCGGAGCGGACGAGAGAGGATGACCCCCTCTCGGCTCTTATCCGCCGCAGGAGGACAAGTCGGCGAAGGCGGGCATACGCCCACCTAATGCCGCCTTGATAAGGGCCTTTGGGTGATGTATGTTGGGGAGCATCGTCACCTAAATATACAGGCCCTCATGGAGGAAGCGGAGTGCAAGTGTTCCTGCACGCCGTCTAAAGATTGAAGAATATGGTGACCAAACGCCTCACCGTGATTTCTGGGTGAGTCTGCGCAAGCGGACGGGCACCGGTGGGACTACTAGTAGATTTCGAAAGAGTTCCTTGGGTTCCACCTGAATGGTGCAGGAAGGAACACCGCGGTGGTTTAGTGGGTATACCCTGTCCGGTTACGGATGGGGGAGTCCTACACACCTCCCTTTAACCCCAAAGAGGGAGACGGTGCGTAAAGCATTCCACCGCGTCAAAAAAAAAAAAAAAAAAAAAAAAAAAAAAAAAAAAAAAAAAAAAAAAAAAAAAAAAAAGGTTAGGTTAGGTTGGGGTGCGATGCCAGATAACCTCCTCGTGAGTTCTTCTGCTGCCGTTTTATTTGATTTCTGTAATCCAGTAGAAAGGTAGTGGCAAGGACCGGTGCACCCTGGGCGATGATCAGTAACTTTTCCTTGTGAGATCTTGCTGGTCATCGGCGAATAATCTGGTGGGCAGTCACCTGGGCACTGAAAAGCTCAGTGATCGGGCGGGGCATAACGGCCACTCTACTTTTAGAGTGTAGCTCGTTATGCGGATATATCGTAAACCCAGTCATGTCTTGGGAACGAGGGTCTTGCCTTAACCGGCCGGACCGCGAGGAGACAACCTCTATAAAAAATCCTCAATCCTCGGCGCTGAGGCACGTGGCGTCGGGGTGCTCGCAAGAGCGGCTGGGGAGCTCATCAGTCACTAGCGGCCAACCCTAGGATACTTCCCGACCTCCTAGGGGTAATTTGGGTTGTCTGGGTATAGGGAGCTCTGCCCAGATTGACTTTTATTTCTCCCATACTCGTGGGATTCAAAATGGAAATGACGAAAAAACCCCCCCTTAAACATTTTGACGAAGAAGAAGATGCTGCGGGTAGTTTTACTACTTCCAGCACCCAAGCGGGTGCTGGAAGTAGTGAGGCCGCGGCATGCGACGTTTATGAGATGTGTCCGATGGACACGTCAGAGAAGAAACAGCGGCAGCGAGCCGACTTTGTTCGGCCAGTTACAAGGAGTGGCGCTCTTCTGGTGAGCGGCTCCGATTCGGACACCTCACAGATGTCCTACACTTCGGTGGCATCTGTGAGTTCCCGACATCGGAAGCGTCGCCCTCCATCGGGCCACTCTTCTCAGAAGAAGTCGACTGGTCGGATCGAATTGGACCAATCGGAGGAATCAGCGGACACAGATTCGCATTATACAGAGTCGGACCCAAAGGAATCATCCGAGCAGGCACTCGTCCGTGCTGCGCAAGTAGGACGAAAAAGACCTAACTCCGACCGATGCGACCTGGCTGAGTTACCGGTGAAACTCACCAGCTCCCAAAGGGGAAGAGGTCGACCGCCGACTACTGGCCAATACATAGGTCTAGCAAAGGCTAAAGAGGCGGTCAATGCTGCAAAGAAAAAGGAGCTGGAACTCCAAGCTGAGGAGGAGGCCGCACAGTTAGCTCGCGAATATCGGACTAGGATATCTGCGCCTCTATCCAAAGCCTCCTCGACGACTTCGGAGCAGGCGCTGGCTGTCGACCTGAACAAACGGGTCCGAGATGGAGTGGCCACTATACGCATGGTCGCAGGCAAGTCCGCAAACTTTAAGGGCACATTCGTCCGTGCCCTGAAGGATGTGGCCAACGCAATCGAGGCGGATTTTGAGTCCCTCAGCCGGATCCCGGGGGCCGAAGAGATGGCAAAACTGCAGGCAGAAAACGCGCGCTTGCAGAAAGAGCTAGCAGAGCTCCGCGGGGATATAACAGCTATGAGAGCGGACTTGGAGCGGTGTCGAATGGTCCCACCACCCGTCAGTTCAACGGCTGGAGGAATAGGCAATGAGCCGCAGCCAGAAGAACTCACGAGAGCCATAATGATCCAGGTGGGGACCATGGTGAACGCGCGGCTCGAGGCGCTGGAGGATAGGCTACTTCCAGAGCGGCGCCTCCGCCCTCCGTTGACTGCGGATAGGAAGAAGTCAGACGACACCGTTACAGCCGTAATTCCCTCTCCAGAGAGGGTAGTTACAGCTGAGCCCTCGGTTCGATCTTCCCATGCTCCTGAACCCCAGAAGGAGAAGAAGGGGAAGAAAGGATCGAAGAAAAAAGATGGCACCGCGACAGCTTCCCATCCTCTGCCTTCCGGAAAACCTCGGAGAAAAAAGTCGAGGGGGAGGAAGAATGATGTTGCCGAGACTTCTGTCTCAAAGGTGGTCCGCCCCCTACCGCCGGCTCCCAAAAACATGGATGAAAGCTGGGTCACAGTGGCAAAGCGCGGGACCAAGCCGCAACAGCCTAAGACCCGAGGACAAAAGGCGAAAGTGGCCCAGGTTGCAACAGGTAGCCAACCAAAATCGGCGAAACTGCGTCCCCCTCGTTCGGCAGCTGTAGTAATAACACTGCAGCCTGGTGCCGAGGAGAGAGGCGTGACGTACGCAAAGGTGCTAACCGAGGCGAAGTCAAAGGTTGACTTGGCCAACCTTGGGATATCGGATCTCCGCTTCCGGCGAGCCGTTACGGGTGCCCGAATTTTAGAGGTACTTGGTTCAACAAGTGGAGGAAAGGCCGACTCCCTAGCAGAGAGTCTTCGCAAGGCCTTGGGAGAGGAAGATGTGCGCGTCTCCAGACCGACTAAGTGCGCGGAGCTTCGCGTGACCAGTCTGGATGACACGATCACTGAAGGTGAACTGGCGGAAGCGATTGCTCGAGCAGGAGATTGCCCTCTGGAATCCGTCAAGGTTGGCGAAATCCGCTGCGGCCTTGGTCCTTCAAGCACGGGGACGGCATGGGTTCGCTGCCCAGTCATGGCCGCGAAGAAGCTAGCAGAAGGGAAGCGACTGCACGTCGGGTGGACGTCAGTACAAATAAAGCTTCTCAACAACAGGCCGATGCACTGCTTCCGATGCCTTGAAAAGGGCCACGTAAGGGCGCATTGCACATCAGAGGTGGACCGCAGTGACCAGTGCTACAACTGCGGGCAAACTGGCCACAAGGCCGCAAAATGCTCTGCCAAGCCCCACTGCTTTATATGTGCGGCGGCGAGCAAGCCTGACAGTCACAGGTTGGGGAGCACGGCATGTGCTGCTTCCCACCCAGTGAACAAAAAGAAAGGAGTAAGGACCGCCGCTGGAGCTAAGACTCAGCCGCAGCCCTCCTGCCCATCAGTGCCGATGGAAGAGGAAGGAGAAGCACATACTGAAATATGTTAGGAGCGGCCTACAGAATGCTGCAGGCTAATATAAACCACTCCGCCAGAGCACAGGATCTTTTGGTTCAGTACATGGCGGAGAGGTCAATTCATGTGGCGGTGGTCGCCGAACCCTATTTCGTCCCTTCCGGAGGCGAGTGGGCGACTGACCTCGACAACGTAGTGGCTATCGTTAGTCGACGGGCTGTTGAGACTCCTCCTCTAGATAGTGTCAGAAAAGGACACGGTTGTGTTGCGGCACTAATAGGGGATATAGTAGTGGTCGGGACGTACTTCTCCCCCAACCGAAGTCTTGCGGAGTTTGAGGCCTTTTTGGGTGAGGTGGAAACGGTAATCAGGCAAAGTTACCCTCACCCCGTGCTAGTCGCCGGGGACCTCAATGCCAAATCTGTGGCGTGGGGATCCACCTTGACAAACGTACGTGGCGAAGCTGTGGAGGAATGGCTGATGACCACCGGTTTGACAGTTCTCAATCGGGGAACGGCCAACACGTGTGTGCGATTGCAGGGCGGATCAATTGTGGACGTAACGTTTGCAAGCCCTGCCCTGGCGCACCGTGTTTATAGCTGGAAAGTGATGGAAGACGCTGAGACATTATCGGACCATCGTTATATTCGGTTCGACGTTTCTGCGCAACCGGAGGCCCTGCTCAGCCTACGTCAAACCACGAGTGGTGACGGTCCTCGCTGGCAACTCAAACGTCTCGATAGAGAGGCTCTATCAGAGGCAACTGTCGTCCAGTCCTGGGTGCCAATGCCCGAAGGAGACACTGAGGTTGAGGTTAAGGCAAACTGGTTTCGGGATGCAATGACGCAGATTTGTGATTTTGCAATGCCCCGATCCAGATCCCAACCTCCCAAGCGACAGGTGTATTGGTGGTCCACAAAACTCACGGACCTGCGAGACACCTGTGTGAGGGCGAGGCGCCAATATTCTAGATGCCGCAGAAGACGGAATAGGAACGAATCTCAAGAGCGGCAACTGTACTCCTCGTACAGAGAAGCCAGAAAGCTCCTTCGGATCGCGATAGCAGAGGCCAAAACCCTCGCCAGAGAAGAGCTACTGGATACTGTCAACCGCGATCCGTGGGGGAGGCCGTACAAAATGGTGAGAGGAAAACTCCGCCCTTGGGCCCCTCCGCTCACCGAGAGTCTCCAACCTCAACTACTGGGGAATGTGGTTGCGGCCTTGTTTCCAGAAAGAGGGGAACACTCACCACCGGCAATGGCACCGGCAATGGCACCGCCCATGGCAAATACCTTTGTCCGGAACGAGGAAGACAATCTCTCAATCCCGGAGATAACGGAGGAGGAGATGCGTGCGGCCGTGAAACGCCTACGCACCAAGAACACTGCCCCTGGTCCTGATGGCATTCCTGGACGTGCATGGGTTCTTGTCCTAAGCGAGTCTCTGGAGCCCAGGACAAGGAGAATGTTTAATGCCTGCCTCACAAGGTCGAAAATTCCTCGACAGTGGAAGACGGGGCGACTTGTTCTCCTTAAGAAGGAAGGGCGTCCAGCAAACTCTCCTTCTGCTTACCGTCCCATCGTATTGCTCGACGAGGTGGCAAAGCTCTTCGAACGCATCGTGGCTGCCCGACTCATTAGACATCTTTCTAATTCGGGCCCGGATTTCTCGGACGCGCAGTACGGTTTTCGCCGTGGCCGATCAACTGTGGATGCTGTGCTGCGAGTAAAAGAACTCACACAAAATGCTATTAACCGGGGTGAGGTTGTTGTGGCAGTGTCCTTGGACATTGCGAATGCCTTCAACTCTCTGCCCTGGAACTGCATTATGGAGGCGCTTCTATACCACAGAGTGCCTGCGTACCTCCGTCGAGCTGTCCGTGATTATCTTTCGGATCGATATGTCATATATCCGACACGATACGGACAAGGAGGGCGACAGATGTCGTGCGGTGTTCCACAAGGCTCGGTTCTCGGACCACTTCTGTGGAACATCGGATACGACTGGGTCCTGAGAGGAGCAAACCTCAGAGGTGTCGATGTGACGTGTTACGCAGATGACACACTGGTAACTGCTCGCGGTATGAACTACAACGAGGCTGCGATACTCGTGACGGTCGGAGTGGCAAACGTGGTGAATCGTATACGACTACTGAGTCTCGAGGTAGCCCTAACGAAATCTGAGGCTTTGTGTTTTCACGGCTCTCGGAAGGTGCTGCCTCCAGACGCACATATAGTCGTAAATGGAGTCCGAATCGATGTCGAGTGCACAATGAAGTACCTAGGACTCGTCCTCGACAGTCGATGGAACTTTCGAGCCCACTTTCGGAGCTTGGTGCCAAAATTGCTTGGATCAGCAACCGCCCTAGGACGACTGCTGCCCAATTTGGGAGGACCAAGCGTTTCGTGCAGGCGACTATATACAGGTGTCTTGCGGTCCATGGCCTTGTATGGGGCACCCGTATGGGCGGACGCTTTGAATCGCCAAAACTCTGCCCTCATGCGGAAACCGCAACGGGCAATGGCGATCAGGGTGATACGCGGGTATCGCTCGATCTCCTGGGAGGCAGCATGTGTTCTGGCTTGTTCCCTACCTTGGGACTTGGACGCCAGGGCCATTGCGGCACTATATGTATGGCGCAAGGAGGCACAGGCCCGAGGCCAGCGCGCTACGCGTAGAGAAATGGCAGCACGCAAAGCGGAGTTTCGCGAGTGCGCTGTCGAGGAGTGGCAATCCAGGCTGGTGCAACCAAGCGCCGGTATCAGGACAATCGAAGCAGTGCGTCCAGTACTCAAACAATGGTTGGACAGGCAACACGGGAAACTTACGTTCCGTATGACACAGATTCTCTCAGGACACGGCTCCTTTGGCGGATACTTGTGTCACAGAGCAAGGAGAGAACCGACGGCACAGTGCCATCACTGTGACGACTGCCTCGATGAGACGGCCCAACATACATTGGAGTCGTGCCCAGCCTGGGCGACAGAGCGCGCTCAGCTTTGCACCACAATAGGTGATGACCTGTCGTTGCCGTCCGTAGTACGCGCCATGGTTGACAGCGACGAAAAATGGGAAGCAGTCACATCCTTTTGCGAAGCAGTCATGCTGCAGAAGGAAGCCGCGGAACGAGAAAGGGAGGAAACTTCCAACCACGTCATCCGCCGCAGACAACCGGGACGTCGGAGGGCCCAATTCCTCCGGCACCAACTCCCACCATAACGAGCCGTGGCGCCAGATTTGGGGATAAATCTGGCGCCTAATATCTGGCTCGCGTAGGCGTTGCGCGCGTGTTCCCGCGGGCGCCACTCACAGTGAGCACAGCAGATAAGGAGACGACTCCTGTCCTTTTCTCAATCTGAGTATGGGGCCTTTGCAGGCCAACGCAGCCGAGGTTCGCGGAAGAATGCCATTGTGTTTCCCGTGTCCCCGGCACTATGCGTAGTGCTGGAACACCGTGGGGTTTTAGCCGGTAGGAGTCCGGCATAACCCACCGTCCCTCCCCAGGACGGCGGGTATCCATGACGGATTTCCCCACGAAAAAAAAAAAAAAAAAAAAAAAAAAAAAAAGGTTAGGTTAGGTTAGGTTAGGTTAGGTTAGGTTAGGTTAGGTTGGGGTGCGATGCCAGATAACCTCCTCGTGTGTTCTTCTGCTGCCTTTTTATTTGATTTCTTAAATCCGGTAGAAAGGCAGTGGCAAGGACCGGTGCACCCTGGGCGATGATTAGTAACTTTTCATTTTGAGATCTTGCTGATCATCGGCGAATAATCTGGCGGGGAGTCACCCGTGCGCTGAAAAGTTCAGTCAACGGGCGGGGCATAACGGCCACTCTATTTTAGAGTGTAGCTCGTTATGCGGATATATCGTAAACCCAGTCATGTCTTGGGAACGAGGGTCTTGCCTTAACCGGCCGGACCGCGAGGAGACAACCTCTATAAAAAATCCTCAACCCTCGGCGCTGAGGTACGTGGCGTCGGGGTGCTCGCAAGAGCGGCTGGGGAGTTCATCAGTCATTAGCGGCCAACCCTAGGATACCTCCCGACCTCCTAGGGGTAAATTGGGTTGTCTGGGTACAGGGAGCTCTGCCCAGATTGACATTTATTTCTCCCGTACTCGTGGGATCAAAATGGAAAACTTGAATAAACATTTTGAAGAAAAAGATAGGGTGAATGTCGCGGGGAGTTTTACTACTTCCAGCACTCAAATGGGTGCTGGAAGTAGTGAGGTCGCGGCATGCGAAGTTTATGAGGTGTGTCGGGAAACGGCCGGGATGGAGGCTGGCACAGAAAACGACTCGGACACTAGTTCGGTCGATGCTGGATCAGTCTCCACTCAAGGCAAACTGTGGAGGATAAGGGGAGAAAAGCGACGCCGCGCAAAGCCCCTTAGACCCGAAGACGATGAGGATGAAGACGAGAAACGGCCGTGCCTTTCTTCTGTTCCAAAAGGCAGAGGACGCCCACCTACTACCGGGCAGTACGTCGGCCTCGCGAAAGCGAAGGCTGATTACCTCAAACTGCAGCGGGAACAGTTAGAGCTGGACGCCGAGAAGGAAGTGGCCACCCAGGCCCGTAAAACCCGTGAAGCCCGAATTGTCGTAAGCAGGACGGCTTCTACGTGCTCGACGGAAGAAGGTGAGTCTGCCGTCGCTCTCACGAAGCAAGTGCTGGAAGCGGTTAAGACCATTCGCATGGTCTCGACCAAGTCCAAAAACATCAAGGGCACCTTCCAGCGCATTCTCAAGGAGTCGACGGCTGCTATTGAGGAAGCAGTGACCGAACTGAACGGCCGTACTTGTAATGAAGAAACGGCAATCTTGCGGGAAGACAACAACCGTCTGCAAGCTGAGATAGGAGAACTCCGAAAAGAGATCGCCCAGCTCAGGGCAGATATGGAGGCGGAACGCCGACGGACGGAAGAGTCTTCCGTGGCCCGGGAAAAGACTTTGAGAGATAGAGAACCTACCCTTCCCTCCCTCGATCAAGTCGACTTCCCTTCATTGCCACTACCCCGGATGGATATAACGCCGTGCGACGGTCGAATTGAAAGCTCAATTCAGAGCGAGAACAGTCTGGCCGCCGCTATGGAGGAGCACTCGCGCTCAATAATGCTCCAAGTTGGAGGTATGCTGAATGCGAGACTCGAGGCGTTTGAGGGAAGGCTTCCCCCCGAGGAGCGGCTTCGTCCGCCACTCGCAGCTGACAAGAAGAGGAATACGGTCTTAGCGAAAGGCCGTCAACCTGCTCCTCCTTCTCAGCAGGATGGAAAACTGTCGGCGCCTAAAGCTGCACCTCGGGCACAGAAGAGCGCTCTAACGCTTCCTCCTTCTAAAGAACAGGAGTTGAAGGAAAAGAAGGACCGAGGGAAAAAGAAGAAGAAAAAGGGGACTACGGCAAAGGCGGCCCCCAGACAAGACGGGCCTCGCCCCCTCCCACCGGCACCCACGTCAACGGAGGAGGGATGGAATGTGGTGACCAGGCGTGGAGCGAAAGTGAAAGCCACACCGGTCCCCGCAAATAGGGCTGGGAACACTGGGTCAAAGCGGCCCCGGAAACTCCGTCCGCCGCGCTCAGCGGCTGTGGTCATTACGCTGCAGCCAGCGGCAGCAGAGGCGGGCGTCACATACAAAGCAGTGCTCACCGACGCCAAGTCCAAAATTGATTTGGCTGGCCTCGGGATCACCGCCGTGAAGAGTAGGACATCCGCCACCGGGGCGCGCATCCTGGAGGTGCCAGGCGCAGCTGGTGGCGAGAAAGCGGACTCCCTCGCTAAAAAGTTAAGGGAGGCCTTTAGCGAGGACACGATCCGAGTCTCCAGGCCTACTAAATGCGCAGAAATGCGCGTCACGGGCCTGGACGACTCGGCCACAACAGAGGAGGTGGTGGCAGCCGTTGCAAAAATAGGAGAGTGCCCAGCCGAGTCCGTGAGGGCCGGCGAAATTCGCCAAGACCCCTATAGACTCGGTACCTTATGGGTACGTTGTCCGGTCGCGGCTGCTATAAAGGTTGTTGCGGCTAAACGGTTGCTAGTTGGCTGGGTGGCGGCGCAGGTACAACTCCTGGAGCCTAGAACCATGCGCTGCTACCGATGCCTAGAGGAAGGCCACACGCGGCAGCGCTGCACAGCGGAAGTGGACCGCAGTGAGCTTTGCTACCGCTGCAGTCAGGCCGGTCACAAGGCTGCTCAGTGCTCTGCCGCACCGCATTGCCCCCTGTGCGAGGCGGCAGGCAAACCCACGGAGCACAGAGTGGGCAGCAAATTATGTGCTGCCTCACATTCTGTAAAAGAAAAGAGGAGGAGGAAAAACGGAGATGGCCTCAGGGTCCCCTCACCGTCGAACCGCCCGTTGACCGCTGATGCGGGCCAGGCTAGTGGGAACGCGATGGACACTGGTAATTAATGGCCATCGAGTTTCTTCAGGCGAACATCAACCACTGCGCCAGAGCTCAGGACCTACTAGCCCAGAGCATGGCGCAGTGGCAGATCCAAGTTGCTGTCGTTGCCGAGCCCTACTCTGTCCCGCTCAGAGACAACTGGGCGGGGGACCACGAGAGCTCGGTGGCCTTAGTTGTCCAGGCTTCTGCTGGCTCTTCTTCTCTGGAAAGGGTAACCAGAGGTCGGGGCTATGTCGCGGCATACCTGGATGACATATTGATTGTCGGGACATACTTCTCACCAAACCGGAGCTTAGTCGACTTCGAACAGTTTCTGGTTGGAGTCGGAGCTCTGGTATGTCAGAATCGTCCTAACTATGTACTCGTCGCTGGCGATTTCAACGCTAAATCCATGGTATGGGGATCCTCCGCGACAGACGCACGCGGTGAAGCACTCGAGGAGTGGGCGGTAGCGACTGGGCTGACAGTGCTCAACCGAGGATCGGTCCACACGTGTGTGCGGCAACAGGGTGGCTCTATCGTTGACGTCTCATTCGCTAATGCTGCTCTAGCGCGCCGTGTCCAGGGCTGGGAAGTGCTGGAAAGTGTAGAAACGTTATCAGATCATCGGTATTTCCGATTTACTGTGTCTGCACTCCCAGGTGCCCCGAGAAGTTCAAACCGATCCTGGGGAAGAAAAGGCCCTCGCTGGAAGGTCAAATGCCTAGACCGAGAGGCCTTACTGGAGGCAGCCATCGTCCAGGCCTGGGTGGCCAAAACGGCGATACCGGCAGGTGTAGAGGAGGAAGCGGAGAATATTGAAAAGGCCATGTCTTGCGTCTGTGACGCGGCCATGCCTCGTGTTGGACGATACGTGCCTAGGCGTAGAGTGTACTGGTGGTCTGACGAAATTGCAAATTTACGACAAGAGTGCGTGCGGGCGAGACGCCAGTACACCCGAAGCCGAAGGCGACGCAGAAGGGATGAGTCGGAGGAGACCCTTCTCTATACCGCCTACAAGCAGTGCAAAAAGACTCTCCAAATTGCCATCGTTAGAGCCAAGTCCTTGGCGGCGGAAGAAATGCTGGAGACTCTCAACAGCGATCCGTGGGGGCGTCCGTACAAGATGGTGAGATGCAAACTTCGTCCATGGGCTCCCCCACTGACTCAGAGTCTCCAGCCACAAATGCTGGACCGGGTGGTGGAAGCTCTGTTTCCGGACAGGGCTGACCATGTTCCGCCGCAAATGGCGACGATGATTGTGGAACGTGAGCAAGCCGGAAACGCACCAGAGGTAACCGAGGGCGAGCTGAAGGCGGCGGTGTGGCGGCTTAAAGGCAAAAATACCGCTCCGGGCCCTGACGGAATCCCCGGCCGTGCACTGGCCTTAGCGTTGGGGCCACTTCACGAAAAGGTGAGAGGGTTATTTAGCGCATGCTTAGAGCAGGGACAATTTCCCCTCCGCTGGAGGACAGGAAAGCTGGTTCTGTTGAGAAAGGAGGGACGTCCGGCCGACTCACCATCTGCGTACAGGCCGATCGTTTTGCTTGACGAGATGGGTAAGCTGTATGAACGCGTGATAGCTGCTCGCCTGCTAGCGGCCAACCCTAGGATACCTCCCGACCTCCTAGGGGTAAATTGGGTTGTCTGGGTACAGGGAGCTCTGCCCAGATTGACATTTATTTCTCCCGTACTCGTGGGATCAAAATGGAAATGACGAAAAAACCCCCCCTTAAACATTTTGACGAAGAAGAAGATGCTGCGGGTAGTTTTACTACTTCCAGCACCCAAGCGGGTGCTGGAAGTAGTGAGGCCGCGGCATGCGACGTTTATGAGATGTGTCCGATGGACACGTCAGAGAAGAAACAGCGGCAGCGAGCCGACTTTGTTCGGCCAGTTACAAGGAGTGGCGCTCTTCTGGTGAGCGGCTCCGATTCGGATACCTCACAGATGTCCTATACTTCGGTGGCATCTGTGAGTTCCCGACATCGGAAGCGTCGCCCTCCATCGGGCCACTCTTCTCAGAAGAAGTCGACTGGTCGGATCGAATTGGACCAATCGGAGGAATCAGCGGACACAGATTCGCATTATACAGAGTCGGACCCAAAGGAGTCATCCGAGCAGGCACTCGTCCGTGCTCCGCAAGTAGGACGAAAAAGAAGTAACCCCGACCGACGCGACCTGGCTGAGTTACCGGTGAAACTCACCAGCTCCCAAAGGGGAAGAGGTCGACCGCCGACTACTGGCCAATACATAGGTCTAGCAAAGGCTAAAGAGGCGGTCAATGCTGCAAAGAAAAAGGAGCTGGAACTCCAAGCTGAGGAGGAGGCCGCACAGTTAGCTCGCGAATATCGGACTAGGATATCTGCGCCTCTATCCAAAGCCTCCTCGACGACTTCGGAGCAGGCGCTGGCTGTCGACCTGAACAAACGGGTCCGAGATGGGGTGACCACTATACGCATGGTCGCAAGCAAGTCGGCAAACCTTAAGGGCACATTCGTCCGTGCTCTGAAGGATGTGGCCAACGCAATCGAGGCGGATTTTGAGTCCCTCAGCCGGATCCCGGGGGCCGAAGAGATGGCGAATCTGCAGGCAGAAAACGCGCGCTTGCAGAAAGAACTAGCTGAGCTCCGCGGAGATATAACAGCTATGAGAGCGGACATGGAGCGGTGTCGAATGGTCCCACCACCCGTCACTTCAACGGCTGGAGGATTAGGCAATGAGCCGCAGCCAGAAGAACTGACGAGAACCATAATGATCCAGGTGGGGACCATGGTGAACGCGCGGCTCGAGGCGCTGGAGGATAGGCTACTTCCAGAGCGGCGCCTCCGCCCTCCGTTGACTGCGGATAAAAAGAAGTCAGACGACAACGTGTCAGCCGTAATTCCCTCTCCAGAGAGGGTAGTTGCAGCTGAGCCTACGGTTCGATCTTCCCATGCTCCTGAACCCCAGAAGGGGAAGAAGGGGAAGAAAGGATCGAAGGAAAAAGATGGCACCGCGACAGCTGCCCATCCTCTGCCTTCCGCAAAACCTCGGAGAAGAAAGTCGAGGGGGAGGAAGAATGATGTTGCCGAGACTTCTGTCTCAAAGGTGGCCCGCCCCCTACCGCCGGCTCCCAAAAACATGGATGTAGGCTGGGTCACAGTGGCAAAGCGCGGGACCAAGCCGCAACAGCCTAAGACCCGAGGACAAAAGGCGAAAGTCGCCTAGGTTGCAACAAGTAGCCAACCAAAACCGGCGAAACTGCGTCCCCCTCGTTCGGCAGCTGCAGTAATAACACTGCAGCCTGGTGCCGAGGAGAGAGGCGTGACGTATGCAAAGGTGCTAACCGAGGCGAAGTCAAAGGTTGACTTGACCAACCTTGGGATATCGGATCTCCGCTTTCGGCGAGCCGTAACAGGTGCCCGAATTTTAGAGGTACCTGGCTCAACAAGTGGAGGAAAGGCCGACTCCCTAGCAGAGAGTCTTCGCAAGGCCTTGGGAGAAGAAGATGTGCGAGTCTCCAGACCGACAAAGTGCGCGGAGCTTCGCGTGACCAGTCTGGATGACACGGTCACTCAAGGTGAACTGGCGGAAGCGATTGCTCGAGCAGGAGATTGCCCTCTAGAATCCGTCAAGGTCGGCGAAATCCGCTGCGGCCTTGGTCCTTCAAGCACGGGGACGGCATGGGTTCGCTGCCCAGTCATGGCTGCGAAGAAGCTAGCGGAAGGGAAGCGACTGCACGTCGGGTGGACGTCAGTACAAATAAAGCTTCTCAACAACAGGCCGATGCACTGCTTCCGATGCCTTGAAAAAGGCCACGTAAGGGCGCACATCAGAGGTGGACCGCAGTGACCAGTGCTACAACTGCGGGCAAACTGGCCACAAGGCCGCAAAATGCTCTGCCAAGCCACACTGCTTTATATGTGCGGCGGCGAGCAAGCCTGACAGTCACAGGGTGGGGAGCACGGCATGTGCTGCCTCTCGCCCAGTGAAGAAAAAGAAAGGAGTAAGGACCGCCGCTGGAGCTAAGACTCAGCCGCAGCCCTCCTGCCCATCAGTGCCGATGGAAGAGGAAGGAGAAGCACAAACTGAAGTATGTTAGGGATGGAGTACAGAATGCTGCAGGCGAATATAAACCACTCCGCTAGAGCACAGGACCTTTTGGCTCAGTGCATGGCGGAGAGGTCAATACATGTAGCGGTGGTCGCCGAACCCTATTTCGTCCCTTCCAGCGGTGATTGGGTGGGTGACCTTGATAACGTGGTGGCGATCGTCAGTCGACGGGCTGCTGAGTCTCCTCCTTTAGTTGATGTTAAAAGGGGACACGGTTTTGTCTCGGCACAAGTTAGAGATATTGTGATTATCGGTACATATTTCTCCCCAAACCGAAGTCTCGCTGAATTTGAGATCTTTTTGGATGAAGTGGAAACTGCAACCAGGCAAAGCCACATGCACCCCGTGCTGGTCGCAGGGGACCTAAATGCCAAATCTGTCGCGTGGGGATGCCCCTCGACAAACGTACGTGGTGAAGCTGTGGAGGAGTGGCTGATGACTACCGGTCTGACCATCCTCAATCGGGGAACGGCTAACACGTGTGTGCGACTGCAGGGCGGATCAATCGTGGACGTAACGTTCGCAAGTCCTGCATTGGCGCGCCGTGTCCGAAACTGGGAAGTGCTGGAGAGTGTGGAAACATTATCAGATCACTGCTATGTCCAATTTACTGTTTCCGCACTTCCAGGTGCCTCGAGAGGTCCAAACTGTTTCCAGGGAAGAGATGGCCCTCGCTGGAAAGTCAAATGCTTAGACAGAGAGGCCTTACAGGAGGCAGCCATAGTCCAGGCCTGGGCAGCCGGATCTGAGATACTGTCGGATGTGGAGGAAGAGGCGGAACAGCTCGAGAAGGCCATGTCGTGTATTTGTGATGCAGCCATGCCTCGCGTCGGGCGATACTCGCCTAGACGTAGGGTGTACTGGTGGTCTGATGAGATTGCACAGCTGCGACAAGCGTGCGTGTGTGCGAGACGCCAGTACACCCGAAGCCGAAGGCGACGCAGAAGAAACGATTCGGAGGAGACCCTTCTCTATGCTGCTTATCAACAGTGCAAGAAGGCCCTCCAAATCGGTATAGCCAAAGCAAAATCCTTGGCGGCGGAGGAAATGCTCGAGACACTCAACAGGGATCCGTGGGGGCGTCCGTACAGAATGGTGAGGTCCAAACTTCGCCCATGGGCTCCCCCACTGACACAGAGTCTCCAGCCTCAATTGTTAGATCAAGTAGTGGAGGCTCTGTTTCCGAACATGGCTGACCATACTCCTCCGCAGATGGTGGCGTTGAATTTGGAAAGCGGCGAGGCCGGGAATACGCCAGAAGTGACTGAGGGCGAGCTGAAGGCGGCGGTGTTGCGGCTTAAAAGCAAAAACACTGCTCCGGGCCCTGACGGAGTCCCCGGCCGTGCCCTAGTGCTAGCTTTGGGGCCACTTGGGGAAAAGGTAAGGTTGCTGTTTAGCGCATGTCTTGCGCAGGGCCAATTTCCCATCCGCTGGAAGACAGGGAATCTGGTCTTGTTAAGAAAAGAGGGACGTCCGGCCGACTCACCGTCTGCATATAGGCCCATAGTTTTGCTCGACGAGATGGGGAAACTGTTTGAACGGGTGATAGCTGCTCGCATCGTCAACTACCTGGAACAGTCAGGACGGGACCTCAGTGTCCACCAGTTTGGTTTTCGTCAAGGAAGGTCTACTATTGACGCGATTACGCGGGTGCGGACTCTGGCGGAGGAGGCGGTGTCTCAGGGTGAGGTCGTTTTGGCGGTGTCTTTAGACATAGCAAACGCCTTTAACACCCTGCCGTGGGGCACTATCAAGGAGGCGCTGCGGTACCACAGAGTGCCCGAGTACCTATGGAAAGTAGTTGCGGCATATCTCTCTGAGAGGGCCGTCATGTTCCCGACACAGAGTACATGGCAAAGACGGAGGATGTCGTGCGGTGTTCCGCAGGGATCGGTCCTCGGACCGCTTCTGTGGAACATCGGATATGACTGGGTGCTACGAGGAGCTTGGTTAAGGGGTGTCAGTGTGACTTGCTATGCAGACGACACCCTCGTGATAGCCCGAGGAAGCACATACAGAGACGCCGCCATACTTGCCACGGCTGGGCTGGCCCAAGTGGTTGCGAGGATCCAGCGGTTGGGATTAAAGGTGGCTCTAAACAAGTCTGAGGCTCTGTGCTTCCACGGACCTCGAAGAGCCCCTCCAGTCGGATCCCATCTTGTGGTTAGCGGAACTTCCATCGCTGTCAAGTCGACGATGCGCTATCTCGGCCTCGTACTTGACAGTCGATGGAACTTCAAAGAGCACTTTGTCCGCCTGGCTCCGAAACTCGTCGCAGCTGCCGGCGCTCTGAGTCGCTTACTTCCCAATGTGGGAGGGCCGAACGCTGGCTGCCGCCGGTTGTATGCCGGTGTGGTAAGGTCGATGGCCCTCTATGGTGCCCCAATATGGGTAGACAGCCTGACCGAACATAACCTGACACTGCTGCGACGACCGCAGCTGGTCATGGCGGTCAGGCTCATAAGAGGATACCGCACCATATCGTGCGATGCAGCGTGCGTTCTGGCCGGCACCCCTCCATGGGAGCTGGAGGCTGAGGTGCTAGCCGAAGTTTACCGTAAAGTGTCGGAGTCAAGGTCACAAGGCAATTCTGCACCTCCAGGGGCAATCAAGCGTTGGAAAAAGAGGTTATTCGAGACCCTCTTGCAGAAGTGGAGGGAAAAGTTGGAAGAGCCAACAGTCGGTATCCGAATCATCGGAGCCATACGACCCGTTCTTGAGAAGTGGGTTGAAGTACGCCGTCTGGGAGCACTCACGTTCCATCTTGTGCAGGTCCTCTCCGGACATGGTTGCTTTGGGGAGTACTTGTACAGGATGGCACGAAGAGAAGAGACACCGCAATGTCACAGCTGCGGCTGCGCCGAAGACACAGCGCAGCATACCTTAGCCGTGTGCCCAGCATGGGCGGAGCCGCGAGCAGACCTCGTGGCTGCGATTGGGTCAGATCTCTCGCTTTCGGCTGTAATCAAATTTATGGTCGACAGCGAGAATGCGTGGAAAGCAATGGTCTCCTTCTGTCAGGAAGTAATGTCGCAGAAGGAGGCGGCAGAGCGTATGAGAGAAGACGATGCCTCCGCTTCTCAACTTCGCCGGAGGAGGACTGGGCGCAGACGGCGGGCATTTGGCCGCGCAGTACCGTAAGCGCACGACGCCCTGTGGATTGGGGCTTAGAATACATCCAAGGTATCCCCTGCCTGTCGTAAGAGGCGACTAAAAGGGGTCATCGGGGTCACAGGCGTCTAGAGCGGGGAGGCTCTAACGCCATCAAACGTGACCCCGGGGAGGGCGGCAGCACAATCGTGGCATTGTACTGCTGCACACACCAGGAGGGTGTAGAGGGGAGTCAATCTGGCTCCCCTGAGATGAGCTGCGAGGTCGCAGCGTGGCGGTAGAGGGTCTCCGGAAGTAATGCTAAGGCGGCCCCCGGATTCCCTCGACAAGCGCCGGAGATTGGCCACCGTGGGGTTTTAGCCGGTAGGAGTCCGGCATAACCCATCGTCCCTCCCCAGGACGGCGGGTATCCATGACGGATTTCCCCACGAAAAAAAAAAAAAAAAAAAAAAGGTTAGGTTAGGTTAGGTTAGGTTAGGTTAGGTTAGGTTAGGTTAGGTTAGGTTAGGTTAGGTTAGGTTAGGTTAGGTTAGGTTGCGCCCTGTGGATTGGGGGCGCCCTGTGGATTGGGGCTTAGAATACATCCAAGGTATCCCCTGCCTGTCGTAAGAGGCGACTAAAAGGGGTCATCGGGGTCGCAGGCGGCTAGAGCGGGGAGGCTCTACCGCCATCAAACGTGACCCCGGGGAGGGCAGCAACACGATAGTGGCATCGTATTGCTGCAAACACCGCGATGGTGTAGGGGGCGCCAACGTTGCTTCCCCGAGATGAGCCGCAAATTTGCGGCGTGGCGCTAGAGGGTCTCCGGAAGAAATGCTTAGGCGACACCCGGATTCCTTCTATAAGCGCCGGAGATTGCCACCGTGGGGTTTTGGCCGGTAGGAGTCCGGCATAACCCACCGTCCCTCCCCAGGACGGTGGGTATCCATGACGGATTTCCCCACGAAAAAAAAAAAAAAAGGTTAGGTTAGGTTAGGTTAGGTATTTTTTTTTTTTTTTTTTTCACATTCGTCCCCTCTGGCGCTTGTCGGGCCAGAGCCATTTATTTGCACGGCATGCATCAATCGTGCTGGCATACTTATTTACTATGTTCATCACATACTTCCCTTTCATGCATAATCTTTTATTTCCATTCATGCCCTTATATTCATCTCTTATATTATTTATTATCTTTATTGAATGTTATCAATTAACCTAACAATTTTATAATGTTTATTATACATTGAATTTAAATATTATATACAATTCTTAATCTAACTTAATATTAAAACTATTTTTATTTGTTTACAATTTTCTGAATTATTACATCATTTTAACAATTTGTCATTCTTTTACAAAATAAATTTATACTATTTATTCTATTATAAATATTAAATCAAAAATTTAAAACTATTTTTATTGCCTTATTATTTTTGTACAATTTTGATATAGAACAAAGAATAATTTAAGTTCTTAAAAAATACGTATTATATAAAATATTTAACATCATTCAAATTAAATTTACAATTTCTGTTAACAGTTTTCTAAATTATTTCATTATCATTTTAACAATTTGTATATCTTTTATAAAATTAATTAAAACTATTTATTCTACTATAAATATAAAATCATAAATTTATTTATTTATTTGATTGCACTTCTTAACTATTTTCTCAATGTATTTTATGAGGTGTGGTCGCATGTTATTATCTTTTATAATGTTACTTAATGATGATCTCTGGATCTCTAGGTTAGGTTAGGTTAGGTTAGGTTAGGTTAGGTTTTTTTTTTTTTTTTTTTTTTTTTTTAATAATTACCCCCCGGCTTTTCACTGGCCGGGCCCTTTGGCACGCATCAATCTTTCAAACATACTTCTCGCATCTTTTCATCGAGTGCCCTACGTCTTAATTCTATCGGGTTAAATAAATTCTCGCTGCTGCTCTTTATTTTTCCATTAAATTTTCACTTTATACATTACAATTCAAATTATCTTATCTCTACCAATCATTATTATTTTATTACTAACCTACATCTATCACAGTATTTCACAACATTTACAATTAATTACAATTTCCATTTCAATTACATAACAATAATAAATACATATACTTTCCATAATTTCCATCTTAACTTTCATCACCTATGTCTTAATTCAATAGGGTTTAACAACGAACTGTCGATACTCTTTATTTTACACATCCTACCCTTGCCCTACATATTTACATACGTACTTTATATATTAGTGTCATTAGAATTATTATTAATTTTCATTACTACCTCTACCTCTTAGAATATTTCTGTCACTTACAATTTAATTACAATTTCTATTACTAATCTACAATTTTCTATACTATATATTCTGATTTTCTTTCATTTTGTACAATTTTTCTACAATTTCTTATCTCTATTTACATTTTTTATTTCTCCCTTTATTAAAGAATTCATTTAAAATTTCCTATTATTTACACTTACACAATTTATTTCTTCTCTATATTTACAGTAATCGACAGTCTCATTACCCCTACATCCAATATCCCCATCCATCTAAATTCTGTTCAATATATTTACCCTCTCTACCAATACAATCATATATTTAATTAAGTATCTGCCACTCTCCTTATCGCTTAAAATCCCCGCAAGATTTTCCTTTTCCACCCTATTTCCAATTTGAATCTCCAAATCCGTTCTCTCTTTTAGGTACATCGGACATTCCAGTATCAAGTGGAGTATTGTCTGCTCACGGGAGGGGTCGCAGACGCAGCACGGCGAGTCCTTCAACTTAAATCTGTGAAGATATTGTGCGAACCCGCCGTGCCCCGTCAGCGCCTGTGCCAGCTGTTGCGACATCTTGACTCCCCTCAGGACCCTGTACGCTTCTTCCACCCGGGGAAAGAAGCACTTCGTGACCGACGCCGTGCTTCCCTCAGCGTACCTGTGCTGCCACTTTTCCAGGGTCGCCGCTCTGATCACACGTTTGGCGTACGACAGCGGATATCGGTCATAATCCGCCGCCGTGCGTTTGGTCAGAGCGGCGCTCCTGGCGAGCTCGTCCGCACGCTCGTTCCCGGCCACTCCGACGTGCGCCCTAACCCAGAATAGGCGCACCTGCCGGCCCTCCGCACGCAGATCCGAGATGTCGCGCCTCACAGCGAAGGCCAGCGGGTGGAAGGTTCGCGCGCTGGTCAACAGTTCCAGCGACGACTTAGAGTCGCTGAAAATATTGACCAGCGGTTCGCGACTACGTACCACCCACCGGACCGCCCTGTGCAGCGCGTACATCTCGGCCTGAAAAACAGTGCAGAAGGGCTCGAGTCGAAAGGCCGAGCGCACGGACTCCGCACCGTCCCGCCACACCGTCATGGCCGCACCTACTTTGTTGTCTATACGACTGCCGTCAGTATAGATGTGCGGCCCGACGATGGATAACTCGTCTAACGTTGCGGAATCCATGCACCCGACACTCTCGTACCCGATCATCGGCTGGTGCGCAGGGTGCAGCGCCTCGTCAAAGGGGACGGGACTCTCGAACATCCGGTCAGCTGCAATACCATCCAACTCCCTTCCCCGCCTCACCTCGTAGAGTTTCGCCGCTTCACCCACACGTAGGTCAAGCGGCAAAAATCCAGAGAGGATCAGCGCGGAGTGGAGCGAGACGGTCCGGTAAGCCCGACATGCTTTCAACGCGACGCTCCGTTGTAGGGCGTCGAGCATCTTACGCATGCCGAGCTTCTCAGCCGCCGGTGCCCAAGCGCACGCAGCGTACAGAACGATAGGCTCGACCACGGAAATGTATATGGCCCTCACGACCTCCGGGTTCAGTCCCCACGTGACCTTGGCAGCGCGAGCTAGCTGCTTATAGATGCCCGCAGCTTTTGCGCACACCTTGGTCACGTGGGGAGTGAACGTCAGTTTCCTGTCTATGGTGAGGCCAAGGAGACAAATGTCATCGACCAGGCCTATCTGTTCGCCATTCATGTGTATGACTGGGACGTCAAATTTCAGTTTTTTGGTAAGCACCATCGCCTTGGTTTTGGATGGTGCAAACTTCAACTTATTTTTGACGCCCCACTCACACACCGTGGCTAAGGCCTGGTTTGCCTGCACCTCTAGCTCAGGACCCGACCGTCCAGAGAACATGAGGACCACATCATCCGCAAATGCCTGCACATGCACGCCGAGTTCCCCGAGTTCTCGAAGTAGGGAGTCCAGTATCAGATTCCAGAAGGTTGGACCGGCAATAGAGCCTTGTATACAACCCCCTGAAGTCCCCTTACTGAACTCCTCTCCAGCGTACCTAACCAGCACCCGGCGATCTCGCAGGTAGTCCACCACCATGCCGTAGAGGTTCACGGGGCAGGCCTTGGCGATCAGCTGGTCCTTCAGAGCTGGCCACCAGGCGTTATCGAAGGCTCCCTCTATGTCCAAGGACACCATCAGGACGATCAGCTTGGATTTAAGTTGATGTCTGAGGTGAACCATCAGGTCATAGAGGGAGTCCTCGGTCCCGCGCTGTGGCATGAAGCCATACTGTGTCGCCTGCAGCTTCGGCAGCAAATGCCATTGAAGGCGTTTGACCAGCAACCTTTCCAATGTCTTGCCCAGGACCGAGAGTAGTCCTATGGGACGTCGGGATCTCGGCTGGGAGTAATCTTCCCTCCCGGACTTCGGTATGACCTTTATCACCGCTATTTTCCAAACCCTGGGAAAGCATCCTAGGGCCAAGCATCTATTAGCTATGGCCCTAAACAATCCCAGGTTTCGGAAAACAGCAGCTCGGCATATGTCGGCGGTGAATCCGTCAATCCCCGGGGCTTTTTTGGGATTAAAATCAACCAAAGCTTGTTGCACTTCAGCCTCGGTGAATGACGGATCCGCGCCCGACAATAACCCGCATGCCCGGGAGGAAACATCCCCCCCCTCCGTCCGCCTTCTGACCTCGCTGTGGAAAGCGTTGTCCGTATCCACACGATCATCCGGAAAGAACGTCTCAGCCAGGAGTTGCGCGGAGTCTCTCGCATTGAGGATGTTCCCCGCGCTGTCCTTTAGGAGGACGTCCTCCTGGCGTTTTGACGTGTTCCGAATGACCCTGTAGATACCGTCCCACATACTCTCCCGATCCTGCGCACTACAAAAGTTTTTCCAGCTGCTGGTCTGTGCCTCCGCTGCAGCCCGCGCGTAAACCTCCTTAGCCTCGACATACTCAGCCACAACGTAAGCACGCCTGCTAGGGGTTAGGTTAGGTTAGGTTAGGTTAGGTTAGGTTAGGTTAGGTTAGGTTAGGTTAGGTTAGGTTAGGTTAGGTTAGGTTAGGTTAGGTTAGGTTAGGTAAGGTTAGGTTAGGTTAGGTTAGGTTAGGTTAGGTTAGGTTAGGTTAGGTTAGGTTAGGTTAGGTTAGGTTAGGTTAGGTTAGGTTAGGTTAGGTTAGGTTAGGTTAGGTTAGGTTAGGTTAGGTTAGGTTAGGTTAGGTTAGGTTAGGTTAGGTTAGGTTAGGTTAGGTTAGGTTAGGTTAGGTTAGGTTAGGTTAGGTTAGGTTAGGTTAGGTTAGGTTAGGTTAGGTTAGGTTAGGTTAGGTTAGGTTAGGTTAGGTTAGGTTAGGTTAGGTTAGGTTAGGTTAGGTTAGGTTAGGTTAGGTTAGGTTAGGTTAGGTTAGGTTAGGTTAGGTTAGGTTAGGTTAGGTTAGGTTAGGTTAGGTTAGGTTAGGTTAGGTTAGGTTAGGTTAGGTTAGGTTAGGTTAGGTTAGGTTAGGTTAGGTTAGGTTAGGTTAGGTTAGGTTAGGTTAGGTTAGGTTAGGTTAGGTTAGGTTAGGTTAGGTTAGGTTAGGTTAGGTTAGGTTAGGTTAGGTTAGGTTAGGTTAGGTTAGGTTAGGTTAGGTTAGGTTAGGTTAGGTTAGGTTAGGTTAGGTTAGGTTAGGTTAGGTTAGGTTAGGTTAGGTTAGGTTAGGTTAGGTTAGGTTAGGTTAGGTTAGGTTAGGTTAGGTTAGGTTAGGTTAGGTTAGGTTAGGTTAGGTTAGGTTAGGTTAGGTTAGGTTAGGTTAGGTTAGGTTAGGTTAGGTTAGGTTAGGTTAGGTTAGGTTAGGTTAGGTTAGGTTAGGTTAGGTTAGGTTAGGTTAGGTTAGGTTAGGTTAGGTTAGGTTAGGTTAGGTTAGGTTAGGTTAGGTTAGGTTAGGTTAGGTTAGGTTAGGTTAGGTTAGGTTAGGTTAGGTTAGGTTAGGTTAGGTTAGGTTAGGTTAGGTTAGGTTAGGTTAGGTTAGGTTAGGTTAGGTTAGGTTAGGTTAGGTTAGGTTAGGTTAGGTTAGGTTAGGTTAGGTTAGGTTAGGTTAGGTTAGGTTAGGTTAGGTTAGGTTAGGTTAGGTTAGGTTAGGTTAGGTTAGGTTAGGTTAGGTTAGGTTAGGTTAGGTTAGGTTAGGTTAGGTTAGGTTAGGTTAGGTTAGGTTAGGTTAGGTTAGGTTAGGTTAGGTTAGGTTAGGTTAGGTTAGGTTAGGTTAGGTTAGGTTAGGTTAGGTTAGGTTAGGTTAGGTTAGGTTAGGTTAGGTTAGGTTAGGTTAGGTTAGGTTAGGTTAGGTTAGGTTAGGTTAGGTTAGGTTAGGTTAGGTTAGGTTAGGTTAGGTTAGGTTAGGTTAGGTTAGGTTAGGTTAGGTTAGGTTAGGTTAGGTTAGGTTAGGTTAGGTTAGGTTAGGTTAGGTTAGGTTAGGTTAGGTTAGGTTAGGTTAGGTTAGGTTAGGTTAGGTTAGGTTAGGTTAGGTTAGGTTAGGTTAGGTTAGGTTAGGTTAGGTTAGGTTAGGTTAGGTTAGGTTAGGTTAGGTTAGGTTAGGTTAGGTTAGGTTAGGTTAGGTTAGGTTAGGTTAGGTTAGGTTAGGTTAGGTTAGGTTAGGTTAGGTTAGGTTAGGTTAGGTTAGGTTAGGTTAGGTTAGGTTAGGTTAGGTTAGGTTAGGTTAGGTTAGGTTAGGTTAGGTTAGGTTAGGTTAGGTTAGGTTAGGTTAGGTTAGGTTAGGTTAGGTTAGGTTAGGTTAGGTTAGGTTAGGTTAGGTTAGGTTAGGTTAGGTTAGGTTAGGTTAGGTTAGGTTAGGTTAGGTTAGGTTAGGTTAGGTTAGGTTAGGTTAGGTTAGGTTAGGTTAGGTTAGGTTAGGTTAGGTTAGGTTAGGTTAGGTTAGGTTAGGTTGGGGTGCGATGCCAGATAACCTCCTCGTGTGTTCTTCTGCTGCCGTTTTATTTGATTTCTTTAATCCGGTAGAAAGGCAGTGGCAAGGACCGGTGCACCCTGGGCGATGGTCAGTAACTTTTCATTATGAGATCTTGCTGATTATCGGCGAATAATCTGGCGGGGAGTCACCCGTGCACTGAAAAGTTCAGTCATCGGGCGGGGCATACCGACCACTCTACTTTTAGAGTGTTGCTCGGTATGTGAAGCATATCGTAAACCCAGTCATGTCTTGGGAACGAGGGTCTTGCCTTAATCGGCCGGACCGCGAGGAGACAACCTCTATAAAAAATCCTCAATCCTCGGCGCTGAGGCACGTGGCGTCGGGGTGCTCGCAAGAGCGGCTGGGGAGCTCATCAGTCACTAGCGGCCAACCCTAGGATACCTCCCGACCTCCTAGGGGTAAATTGGGTTGTCTGGGTATAGGGAGCTCTGCCCAGATTGACTTTTATTTCTCCCATACTCGTGGGATCAGTATGGAAATGATGAAAAACCCCAAAAAATTAGAAGTAGATAGGGTGAATGCCGCGGGTAGTTTTACTACTTCCAGCACCCAGGCGGGTGCTGGAAGTAGTGAGGTCGCGGCATGCGACGTTTGTGAAGTAGACGTATCGTTGGCGTGCACCAAAGCCAACGACACTGACGAGACTATGGTCCCTTTGGTTGGGCGGGATCGGCTCTCTGAGTCGGACTCGTCTACATCAAATACGAATATGGTCACCTCAAAGAGATCTGGTGGCTTAGGACTCCGGGGCAAATATTGGCAAAAAGGTGAGAAACGATCCCGTGCCGCCGAAAGCTCTGGCTCCGAAACTGATATGAGCGCGTGTAGCGCAAAGACAGACGAGACGATGACGCAGCCCCCGGTCAGGGATTGGCTAAAGCCTCCACCCAGAAAGGGCCGGCCACCCACGTCAGGAAAATACGTCGGATTCGGGAGACACCAAGCGGAGCATAAAGCTGTAAAAGAGAAAGAACAGCGACTCCAAGCTGAAAATGAGCTAGCTGAATATAATATTAAGGCGAAGGTAGCGACCGATGAAAGGGCGGCTCGCCTGAGAAATCGCCAGCCGACTGGACTATGTGAAAGCACGGCACCGACCTCTGCTGTCTTAGACGCCACTGTTCAAGAGGCGCTTGAGGCTATCGTCCATGTGGCCGAGAGATCGGGCAATCTAAAGGGGACATTTGTGCGAACCCTCAAAACTGCCGCGGAATCAATAAAAGGGGCTGTCGCAGAAATGAGGACCTTTACTGTGACGGAGGAGGTTGCCCGTCTTGAGGCAGCGAATAAGCAGCTCTCAAACCAGTTGGCCGAGTTACGCCGTGAGGTTGCACAGATGCGTAATCAACCAGCGGTAGCGGCTGAGTCCGAAATTCGGCGGCTCATTGAAGAAGTCTCACGCTCTAATCGCGAGCAGTTCAGCATGATGTTGAACGCCCGCTTGGACAATATTGAGTGTCGCCTCTTGCCGGAACCGCGAATTGAGTGTCGCCTCTTGCCGGAACCGCGAATACGGCCACCCTTGGCCGCCGACCGGAAGGCAGCAGCTGCGGCAGCACAGACAGCGGTTGACAAGCCTACTGCGTCGAAAGATACAGGGTCATCAACCGCTCCACAGGGTTCCCAGGTCAGTAACCCTGTTCCTGCTTCCGAATCTTCACCAAAGTCTAAACGGAAGAAGCCAAAGCGCACGAAAATGGCTGCGCGAGAGGCAGCATTGCCAAAGAGAGTCGATGCACGACCAGTGGTTCCTACCAATGTTCGCGAGTCATGGAGCGCAGTAGTGGGTAAAAGTGCAAAAAAGTCGGTGAACGGGAAGGCTAAAGCTCCAAAGGCGGTCAATGTGTCTAAAAAGACCCCCCAAAAAAGAAAGCTTCGCCCACCCCGGACCTCGGCCGTTACCCTTACACTTAAGCCGGGTGCTGCGGGCAATGGATGGAATTACGACAAGGTGTTGGCCGAGGCCAGGAGCCGAATCAAACTAGAAGAGGTCGGACTTACCGAGTTGCGCTTCCGTATTGCGGCAACCGGAGCCCGGATGCTCGAGATCCCGCCCGATACAGAGGAGGCCGAAAAAGTAGCAGATGCTCTGGCGAATAAGCTCCGAGACATATTAAGTGAAGATGTGGTCAACGTGCATCGGCCAGTCAAGTGCGTCGAATTACGTGTCACAGGACTTGATGACTCGGTAACTGTGGAAGAGGTTGTGGCAGCTGTGGCTGGGCAGGGGGACTGTTCCGCCGAAATTATTAAACCCGGTGTAATTTCTCGAGGCCGATTTGGATCTGGGTCGCTATGGCTCCGTTGCCCGGTAGTTGCCGCGAAGAAAATTGCAGATGTCGGTCGGTTGAAAGTGGGGTGGATCTCGGCACGGGTGGAAATACTCGAGCCTAGGCCCCTTCGATGCTACAGGTGTCTAGAGACGGGCCATGTAGGGGCAAAATGTGATAGAGATGTGGACCGTAGTAACATCTGCTATCGCTGCGGTAAACTCGGCCACAAAGCTCGTGAATGCACCGCCGATGAAGCAAGATGCGCAATTTGCGCAGCGGCTGACAGGCCAGCGGTACACGCGATTGGCAGAAAAGGGTACCCGTGCGGGGCTAAACCCACTAAACAAACACGAAGAAAGGTGACAAAAGGACCAGTAACGTCGCAGTCGTCACAACAAAATGCAGTGGTGGAGCCCATGCAAATAACATAATAAATGGCCCTAAAGTTTGTACAAGCAAATATTAACCACTCCGCCAGGGCCCAAGACCTTTTGATCCAGTCAATGGCAGAGTGGGAAATTAAGACGGCTGTGGTTTCAGAGCCCTACTTCGTCCCCACCAGGGACGACTGGATCTCAGACCATGACAACACAGTGGCCATAATTGCACCGACCTTTGATGGTTCTTCGTCCTTGCAAGGAATTATGAAGGGTCGCGGATATGTGCTGGCTATCATGGGCGATATCGCAGTGCTTGGGATATACTTCTCGCCCAATCGGAGTTTAGCTGCTTTCGAGCAAATGCTCACTGAGGTCGGGGCCCTTGTTGGACAGGTAGCCCCCACTCCCGTGCTAGTCGCAGGGGATCTCAATGCCAAGTCCACGGCATGGGGTTCTCCATCGACGAACGTGCGAGGTGATGTACTGGAGGAGTGGGCGCTCTCGCTTGGATTGGTGGTCCTTAACAACGGATCAGTGAGCACGTGCGTACGACAACAGGGCGAGTCCATCGTGGATGTTACGTTTGCGTCCTACGCCCTGGCCCGCCGTGTCATAAATTGGAGAGTGGAGGTGGGCGTGGAGACATTATCGGACCACCGGTACATCCGGTTCGATATATCCGCGCTTCCCTCCGTTACAAGAAGGGATAACAGACTCGCAGAAAGAGACGGTCCGCGATGGGTGTTGGGGCGGTTAGACAAATGTATCGCCAAAGAGGCCGCCATAGTCGAGTCCTGGCGGGCTAGTTCAGGTCTAGTGAATCAAGTGGAAGAAGAAGTCGAACGGGTTCACGATACCTTGACACGCGTATGCGACGCGGCGATGCCAAGAGCTAAACCACATTTACCGCGACGGCGGGTCTACTGGTGGCGTCCGGAACTCAGTCAACTGCGGAATACATGCGTGGTGGCACGCCGCCAGTACACACGATATAGGAGGAGGCGGATTCGAGACCAAACCGAAGAAGATGCTCTGTACAATACCTACAGAGTCGCCTGTAAAACCATGCAGACAGCCATAGCACAGGCCAAAGAAGCTGCGTGGGAGGAGTGGCTGGAGACTCTAGATAGAGATCCGTGGGGAAGACCATATCGCGTCGTGAGACAAAAGCTCCGACCCTGGGCTCCTCCGTTGACCAGTAGCCTCCAGCCAGAACTCTTAGAGCACGTGATTGGCTCGCTCTTTCCTGAGCGTGGGGAATTCGTGCCTCCGACAATGACGTCTGCCATTGGACCACAGGAAGTCGAGATGGAGGTGCCCTCAGTGACAGAGGCGGAACTAAGAGTTGCTGTCTTAAAACTTAAATTAAAGAAGACGGCCCCCGGGCCAGATGGTATCCCTGGGCGAGTCTTGGCGATTGCGTTAAGTGAAATGGAAAAGAGAGTGGGGGCCCTTTTCACTGCGTGCCTGGGTCAAGGGCGATTCCCGCAAAGGTGGAAAACGGGCAAACTCGTGCTCCTCCGGAAAGGAGGACGCCCACCCGATCAGCCGTCGGCCTATCGTCCCATCGTGCTCCTTGACGAGATGAGCAAACTCTTTGAACGTGTGCTCGCTGCACGTCTCGTGAGAAACATGGATCCGGGCCTCAGCGAAATACAGTATGGTTTTCGTCCTGGGCGTTCAACGCTGGACGCAGTCGCCCGGGTTAGAAATCTCACAGAGGAAGAAGTGCTTCAGGGCGGAGTGGTGATGGCAGTGTCGTTGGACATTTCCAACGCCTTTAACACTCTGCCTTGGGAGACTATAAAGGCAGCATTACGGTACCATGGCGTGCCCGTATATCTGCAAAGAATCATTGAGGACTACTTTGCGGGCAGGGCGGTTATCTACCCAACAAAAAATGGATGGGGCAGAAGGGCCATGACGTGCGGTGTTCCACAGGGTTCAGTCTTAGGGCCGCTCTTGTGGAATATTGGCTATGACTGGGTGCTACGGGGAGTCACTCTGCGGGGAGTCAGCGTGACCTGTTACGCTGATGACACCCTCGTGTTGGCCCGTGGCAACACTTACAAGGAAGCGGCTTATCTCGCTACGGCTGGTGTCGCACACGTGGTACATAGGATCCGCGCGTTGGG
Source organism: Luffia ferchaultella (assembly GCA_949709985.1). NCBI lineage: Eukaryota > Metazoa > Arthropoda > Insecta > Lepidoptera > Psychidae > Luffia > Luffia ferchaultella. The sequence goes on from OX453247.1 coordinate 24,674,874, forward strand.
CCTAGAGGTGGCACTTCACAAATCCGAGGCCTTAGTCTTTCATGGACCTCGAAATGCGCCACCGTCAACGGCGGAAATTAGAGTGGGTGGAACTTCCATTCCAGTTGGGTCAACGATGAAGTATCTAGGACTCGTCCTCGACGGTAGATGGAAGTTCGAGGTGGCTGCAGCCGGAGCTCTTGGCCGGATATTACCAAACGTAGGGGGGCCGCGAGGGGCATGTCGACGCCTGTACACTGGCGTAGTGCGTTCAATGGCACTTTATGGAGCGCCAATATGGGCGGATACACTGAGCCTTCGAAATACGGCATTGCTGAGACGTCCACAGCGTGCAATGGCCCTCAGAGTGGCTCGAGCGTACCGCACGGTTTCATTCGACGGGGCGTGCTTGCTTGCCAGTAGCCCGCCGTGGGACCTCGAAGCAAGGGCTCTATCCGAAGTATACTGGCAAGTAAAGCAAGCGCGAGCGGAGGAGCACTGGCCTCTTCCACGCGAGATTCGGCGATGGCGAGAGGATGCCCACGACTGTGTATTACAGAAGTGGTCGGAAAGATTGGAAACCTCGAGTGCTAGTCGGGAATTGGTGACCGCTATTCGGCCCGTTCTCAAAGAATGGGTCGAACGCAAGCACGGTGCACCAACATTCCACCTCACCCAGCTCTTGACTGGGCATGGTTGCTTTGGCAGATACCTGTGTGAGGTGGTTGGCAAGGAGACGTCACCTACGTGCCATCATTGCGAAGGTGGACTCGTGGACACAGCCCACCACACGCGCGCAGAATGCCCTGCATGGGCAGAGGCTCGCGCCAACTTGTTGGCAGTCGTTGGAGATGACCTTTCCCTGTCGACCCTAATCACCAAGATGGTTGACAGTGAAGAAGCATATACTGCAGTACAAACCTTCAGCGCCGAGGTGATGTCGCTTAAGGAAGCAGCAGAGCGAGAGCGTGAGGACGATGCTTCGCTTTCTTTGCGTCGCAGGAGGCCGGGCCATCGACGAAGAGCCTTTGCAGGCCAGAT
>OX453248.1:0-17500 GCA_949709985.1 Luffia ferchaultella
CCGATGCTAGCACCCAGGCACGGCCCGGTATCCCGTCAGGGCCTGGAGCAGTATTTCGCGCTGCCAGACGCTTCACAGCCCGGTCCAGCTCGTCCTTTGTCACGTCCAGGTCGGTGGTCCAGGAGGTCGGATCCGGCAACACTACCGCTGCAGTGGGCGTCGTGTCCTCAATTTTGGGAAAGAGGGTATCTACAACTCTTGTTACAAGATCCAAGTCGAGTGTCTCCGTCAACGGAGGGACCCACGGTCTGAGCTTTCCCAGTACTGTTTTGTACGGGCGCCCCCATGGATCCTCATTTAGCAGGTTCAGGAGCTCTTCCCAGGCCTTGCTCTTGGCGTTTGCAATGGCAATTTGGAGCGCCTTCGTAGCTTCCCGGTACTGCAAGTAGGCCGCAGCTTTTTCCTCTACCGTGGCTAGGCGACGTCTCCGGGCTCTAGTATACAGCCGCCGGGCGCGCAGACATGTCACGCGGAGCTCCGCCAGCTCCTCCGACCACCAGTACGTCGCCCTGCGGTCAGTACGTCTGGCGCGGGGCATCGAGGCATCACAGATAGATGTCATGGCCTCCGCAAACCATGCTGTCTCCGTTTCCGGGTCGGTATGGTCAGGCGTCTCAGACCATGCCACTGTCGTGGCGGCAGCAAGAAGCCGGTCTCGGTCCAGCCTCCCGAGGGCCCAGCGCCTGGGACGGCCACAGTCCCGGCTTTGTCGGCTGTTAGGTGGCCGTAGCTCAATGTCCAGCAGGATATATCGATGATCGGACAGAGTTACCAGCTCTTCCGCCACCCGCCAGTTAGACACCACTCCGACAGCCGCAGCATTTGCCCAGGACAGGTCGACGATGGACTCGCCCTGCCACCTTACGCAGGTACTGACCGAGCCCCGGTTTAAAAGTCTGAGGTCGAGACTAGCCGCCCACTCAAGGACAGTCTCTCCTCTTGTATCGTCCCAGAGCCCGCCCCAGGCTCGAGCGTGAGCGTTGAAGTCACCCACGACGATAACCGGGCGAGGCTGACGCCGACGGATACACGCTGCGACTTCATCGAGATAAGCTTCGTATAGTGCGAGACTTATGTTAGGTGACACATAGCAGCCAACGACGGTGAGAGGTCCCCATTGAACCGCTACGATGCCCTGGCCCTTCTCCAGTAGCGAGCACGGCGGAGCCGACTCACCTCCTCCCCAAAAAACAGCCACAGAGTCCCCGTCGTCGCCAAACCAGCGAGGATGATTTGGGACGCTATATGGCTCTGCGACTACGGCCAAAGCAATCTTCCGCTCCGCGAGGTTCTGCAGTAGCAGGTCCTGCGCCCCGCAGCAGTGGTTCAGATTGCCTTGTATAAACTTTAGGGGTGGGAATTCTGATCTTCCATGGCCTCCGGCGGGCTATTGCCCGGTTGGCCCGGCACAACCAAACCTGTTCCGCTGTTGTTTTGTAATGAAGGAGCCTGCTCTCTTTTCTTCTTTCCTTTCCCCTTCCTTGGCGGAGTGCATTTCTTACCACCCAGTCTATGGTCCGAGGGGAGGCCCAGGTCGGCACAAAGCGGGCACTTGAGAGTCCCGGCGGTGCATGCGCTGGCCTTGTGTCCTGGCTCTCCGCACGCATAGCATCGCGCACTGCGGTCTTCGCTATTTGGACACTGGCCTCGAACGTGTCCAGTCTCAAGACAGCGGAAGCACTGTAGAGGTCTCGCCGCCAAGATCTCGACTCGCGCCGAGATCCAGTCCCCAACAAGCAACCGTGGCAAAGCCGCCACCTTGCGGACAGCAGTCAGTGGACATCGAACCCAAGCCGATCCCAGTCGACGAGGAGAGAGGCGTATTTGGCCTACTCTGACTTGGTCTACATTGCATTCGCCTGCCGTAGCGACCGCAGCCGCGACCTCGTCAGGGGTTACTGACTCGTCCAATCCCATCACTCGCAGCTCGCCAGTCTTCACCGGACGCGTAATTTTTACGCCTAGCTCGGAGAGCGCTGTCGTCAGGCGACTGGCCAACTGGTCAGCCTTTGCAGCACAGTCGGTTCCACTTACTTCCAGGACCAGGCCGCCGGTGATTGCTCGCTTTTGGCGAACCTCTGCAATGCCGCATTCCGCCAGCCTCACCCGGGACCTAGCTGTGGACATCACTTGCGCGTATGTCACATTTGACCCCTCCGGCACCGTCAGCGTGATAGCTGCGGAAGCGGGCAGACGCGCAGGTCTTGGCTTCACAGGGCCTTTTGCTGGTGGTCGCCTAGGATCGACCTGGGGCGCATTGGACCTGCCCGGATTTGACTTCCTACTAGCCACAGTGGCCCAAGTTTGGGACGCTGGGGTAGAGTTTTCCGGTGTGGGTCCAGAGCCCGAGGGTACCGCAGGGAGTGGAGCCGGAGGAGGCACTGTCTGCGGTTTCTTCTTTCGGCGGTTGCGCTTTACCGGTGTAACCACCGCCGGTGGGGCTGTCGCTGTGGGCGTCTTTAGGGCCGGCGCCGTTGCTATCCTTCCCAGTGAAGGACGGATTGCCCTATCTGGGAAGATTTCTGCCATAAACTTCGCGAACCTCTCGTCCATGAGTTTCGCCACCTGGCTCAAGGAGAGAGGCTCCTGCTTGCTGGGTACCTCTCGGGACCCGATGGGTGTACCACGCGCAGGTTTAGCAGTGGCGCCTTCTCTACGTTGGAGCGCTTGCAGCTCCGCCGCCATGGTTGCCATTCTTGCCTCGAGACTGGAGACCTTGGAACGCAGGGTAGCATTCTCGCGCTCCAAACTCTCCATCCCCGCCTGTGACGTGGTTCGTTTCGTCAACTCGTCCGAGGCGGCTTTTGCCGTCCTTGCGGCCAGGCGCAGCTCACGTACAAGGTTACCCTTTAGATTTTTCGACTTGTTGGCGACTGTTTCTACCACCATTAACTTTTCGATGATGCGAGCCCCCAGGTCTGCTGTAGGCTGAACCCGCATCACGTCCGCCAACTCGTCCATAGTCGGAAGACCTCGGTACGATTTCGTGTCCGACTCCGTTTGCAACGGGTCAAGGCAATCGTCCTCGGTGTAATCTTTCGCGCCCGAATTTCTCACCTGCCGATTCCTCGGCTTCTTTTCAAAAGAGGCCACTGCGCTTGACGGAAGGTGACGCTTCCGACGTTGGGAGCCCACAGAAGTCGCTGAAGTGTAGGACATCTGTGAGGCGTCCGATTCGGAGTCGCTCCCCAGAAGAGCGCTACTCCTGGTGACAGGCCGAACAAAGTCGGCTCGCTGTCGCCGTTCCTTCTCAGGTGTGCCTGCAGGACACACCTCGTGTACGCCACATGCCGCGGCCTCACTACTTCCAGCACCCGCTTGGGTGCTGGAAGTAGTAAAACTACCCGCAGCATTCACCCTATCTACGTCAATTTTGTTGGGGGTTTTTGTCATTTCCATACTGTTCCCACGAGTATGGGAGAAATAAAAGTCAATCTGGGCAGAGCTCCCCATACCCAGACAACCCAATTTACCCCTAGGAGTTCGGGAGGTATCCTAGGGTTGGCCGCTAATGACTGATGAGCTCCCCAGCCGCTCTTGCGAGCACCCCGACGCCACGTGCCTCAGCGCCAAGGATTGAGGATTTTTATAGAGGTTGTCTCCTCGCGGTCCGGCCGGTTAAGGCAAGACCCTCGTTCCCAAGACATGACTGGGTTTACGATATGCTTCACATACCGAGCAACACTCTAAAAGTAGAGTGGTCGGTATGCCCCGCCCGATGCCTGAACTTTTCAGTGCACGGGTGACTCCGCGCCAGATTATTCGCCGATGATCAGCAAGATCTCATAATGAAAAGTTACTGACCATCGCCCAGGGTGCACCGGTCCTTGCCACTGCCTTTCTACCGGATTTGAGAAATCAAATAAAACGGCAGCAGAAGAACTCACGAGGAGGTTATCTGGCATTGCACCCCAACCTAACCTAACCTAACCTAACCTAACCTAACCTAACCTAACCTAACCTAACCTAACCTAACCTAACCTAACCTAACCTAACCTAACCTAACCTAACCTAACCTAACCTAACCTAACCTAACCTAACCTAACCTAACCTAACCTAACCTAACCTAACCTAACCTAACCTAACCTAACCTAACCTAACCTAACCTAACCTAACCTAACCTAACCTAACCTAACCTAACCTAACCTAACCTAACCTAACCTAACCTAACCTAACCTAACCTAACCTAACCTAACCTAACCTAACCTAACCTAACCTAACCTAACCTAACCTAACCTAACCTAACCTAACCTAACCTAACCTAACCTAACCTAACCTAACCTAACCTAACCTAACCTAACCTAACCTAACCTAACCTAACCTAACCTAACCTAACCTAACCTAACCTAACCTAACCTAACCTAACCTAACCTAACCTAACCTAACCTAACCTAACCTAACCTAACCTAACCTAACCTAACCTAACCTAACCTAACCTAACCTAACCTAACCTAACCTAACCTAACCTAACCTAACCTAACCTAACCTAACCTAACCTAACCTAACCTAACCTAACCTAACCTAACCTAACCTAACCTAACCTAACCTAACCTAACCTAACCTAACCTAACCTAACCTAACCTAACCTAACCTAACCTAACCTAACCTAACCTAACCTAACCTAACCTAACCTAACCTAACCTAACCTAACCTAACCTAACCTAACCTAACCTAACCTAACCTAACCTAACCTAACCTAACCTAACCTAACCTAACCTAACCTAACCTAACCTAACCTAACCTAACCTAACCTAACCTAACCTAACCTAACCTAACCTAACCTAACCTAACCTAACCTAACCTAACCTAACCTAACCTAACCTAACCTAACCTAACCTAACCTAACCTAACCTAACCTAACCTAACCTAACCTAACCTAACCTAACCTAACCTAACCTAACCTAACCTAACCTAACCTAACCTAACCTAACCTAACCTAACCTAACCTAACCTAACCTAACCTAACCTAACCTAACCTAACCTAACCTAACCTAACCTAACCTAACCTAACCTAACCTAACCTAACCTAACCTAACCTAACCTAACCTAACCTAACCTAACCTAACCTAACCTAACCTAACCTAACCTAACCTAACCTAACCTAACCTAACCTAACCTAACCTAACCTAACCTAACCTAACCTAACCTAACCTAACCTAACCTAACCTAACCTAACCTAACCTAACCTAACCTAACCTAACCTAACCTAACCTAACCTAACCTAACCTAACCTAACCTAACCTAACCTAACCTAACCTAACCTAACCTAACCTAACCTAACCTAACCTAACCTAACCTAACCTAACCTAACCTAACCTAACCTAACCTAACCTAACCTAACCTAACCTAACCTAACCTAACCTAACCTAACCTAACCTAACCTAACCTAACCTAACCTAACCTAACCTAACCTAACCTAACCTAACCTAACCTAACCTAACCTAACCTAACCTAACCTAACCTAACCTAACCTAACCTAACCTAACCTAACCTAACCTAACCTAACCTAACCTAACCTAACCTAACCTAACCTAACCTAACCTAACCTAACCTAACCTAACCTAACCTAACCTAACCTAACCTAACCTAACCTAACCTAACCTAACCTAACCTAACCTAACCTAACCTAACCTAACCTAACCTAACCTAACCTAACCTAACCTAACCTAACCTAACCTAACCTAACCTAACCTAACCTAACCTAACCTAACCTAACCTAACCTAACCTAACCTAACCTAACCTAACCTAACCTAACCTAACCTAACCTAACCTAACCTAACCTAACCTAACCTAACCTAACCTAACCTAACCTAACCTAACCTAACCTAACCTAACCTAACCTAACCTAACCTAACCTAACCTAACCTAACCTAACCTAACCTAACCTAACCTAACCTAACCTAACCTAACCTAACCTAACCTAACCTAACCTAACCTAACCTAACCTAACCTAACCTAACCTAACCTAACCTAACCTAACCTAACCTAACCTAACCTAACCTAACCTAACCTAACCTAACCTAACCTAACCTAACCTAACCTAACCTAACCTAACCTAACCTAACCTAACCTAACCTAACCTAACCTAACCTAACCTAACCTAACCTAACCTAACCTAACCTAACCTAACCTAACCTAACCTAACCTAACCTAACCTAACCTAACCTAACCTAACCTAACCTAACCTAACCTAACCTAACCTAACCTAACCTAACCTAACCTAACCTAACCTAACCTAACCTAACCTAACCTAACCTAACCTAACCTAACCTAACCTAACCTAACCTAACCTAACCTAACCTAACCTAACCTAACCTAACCTAACCTAACCTAACCTAACCTAACCTAACCTAACCTAACCTAACCTAACCTAACCTAACCTAACCTAACCTAACCTAACCTAACCTAACCTAACCTAACCTAACCTAACCTAACCTAACCTAACCTAACCTAACCTAACCTAACCTAACCTAACCTAACCTAACCTAACCTAACCTAACCTAACCTAACCTAACCTAACCTAACCTAACCTAACCTAACCTAACCTAACCTAACCTAACCTAACCTAACCTAACCTAACCTAACCTAACCTAACCTAACCTAACCTAACCTAACCTAACCTAACCTAACCTAACCTAACCTAACCTAACCTAACCTAACCTAACCTAACCTAACCTAACCTAACCTAACCTAACCTAACCTAACCTAACCTAACCTAACCTAACCTAACCTAACCTAACCTAACCTAACCTAACCTAACCTAACCTAACCTAACCTAACCTAACCTAACCTAACCTAACCTAACCTAACCTAACCTAACCTAACCTAACCTAACCTAACCTAACCTAACCTAACCTAACCTAACCTAACCTAACCTAACCTAACCTAACCTAACCTAACCTAACCTAACCTAACCTAACCTAACCTAACCTAACCTAACCTAACCTAACCTAACCTAACCTAACCTAACCTAACCTAACCTAACCTAACCTAACCTAACCTAACCTAACCTAACCTAACCTAACCTAACCTAACCTAACCTAACCTAACCTAACCTAACCTAACCTAACCTAACCTAACCTAACCTAACCTAACCTAACCTAACCTAACCTAACCTAACCTAACCTAACCTAACCTAACCTAACCTAACCTAACCTAACCTAACCTAACCTAACCTAACCTAACCTAACCTAACCTAACCTAACCTAACCTAACCTAACCTAACCTAACCTAACCTAACCTAACCTAACCTAACCTAACCTAACCTAACCTAACCTAACCTAACCTAACCTAACCTAACCTAACCTAACCTAACCTAACCTAACCTAACCTAACCTAACCTAACCTAACCTAACCTAACCTAACCTAACCTAACCTAACCTAACCTAACCTAACCTAACCTAACCTAACCTAACCTAACCTAACCTAACCTAACCTAACCTAACCTAACCTAACCTAACCTAACCTAACCTAACCTAACCTAACCTAACCTAACCTAACCTAACCTAACCTAACCTAACCTAACCTAACCTAACCTAACCTAACCTAACCTAACCTAACCTAACCTAACCTAACCTAACCTAACCTAACCTAACCTAACCTAACCTAACCTAACCTAACCTAACCTAACCTAACCTAACCTAACCTAACCTAACCTAACCTAACCTAACCTAACCTAACCTAACCTAACCTAACCTAACCTAACCTAACCTAACCTAACCTAACCTAACCTAACCTAACCTAACCTAACCTAACCTAACCTAACCTAACCTAACCTAACCTAACCTAACCTAACCTAACCTAACCTAACCTAACCTAACCTAACCTAACCTAACCTAACCTAACCTAACCTAACCTAACCTAACCTAACCTAACCTAACCTAACCTAACCTAACCTAACCTAACCTAACCTAACCTAACCTAACCTAACCTAACCTAACCTAACCTAACCTAACCTAACCTAACCTAACCTAACCTAACCTAACCTAACCTAACCTAACCTAACCTAACCTAACCTAACCTAACCTAACCTAACCTAACCTAACCTAACCTAACCTAACCTAACCTAACCTAACCTAACCTAACCTAACCTAACCTAACCTAACCTAACCTAACCTAACCTAACCTAACCTAACCTAACCTAACCTAACCTAACCTAACCTAACCTAACCTAACCTAACCTAACCTAACCTAACCTAACCTAACCTAACCTAACCTAACCTAACCTAACCTAACCTAACCTAACCTAACCTAACCTAACCTAACCTAACCTAACCTAACCTAACCTAACCTAACCTAACCTAACCTAACCTAACCTAACCTAACCTAACCTAACCTAACCTAACCTAACCTAACCTAACCTAACCTAACCTAACCTAACCTAACCTAACCTAACCTAACCTAACCTAACCTAACCTAACCTAACCTAACCTAACCTAACCTAACCTAACCTAACCTAACCTAACCTAACCTAACCTAACCTAACCTAACCTAACCTAACCTAACCTAACCTAACCTAACCTAACCTAACCTAACCTAACCTAACCTAACCTAACCTAACCTAACCTAACCTAACCTAACCTAACCTAACCTAACCTAACCTAACCTAACCTAACCTAACCTAACCTAACCTAACCTAACCTAACCTAACCTAACCTAACCTAACCTAACCTAACCTAACCTAACCTAACCTAACCTAACCTAACCTAACCTAACCTAACCTAACCTAACCTAACCTAACCTAACCTAACCTAACCTAACCTAACCTAACCTAACCTAACCTAACCTAACCTAACCTAACCTAACCTAACCTAACCTAACCTAACCTAACCTAACCTAACCTAACCTAACCTAACCTAACCTAACCTAACCTAACCTAACCTAACCTAACCTAACCTAACCTAACCTAACCTAACCTAACCTAACCTAACCTAACCTAACCTAACCTAACCTAACCTAACCTAACCTAACCTAACCTAACCTAACCTAACCTAACCTAACCTAACCTAACCTAACCTAACCTAACCTAACCTAACCTAACCTAACCTAACCTAACCTAACCTAACCTAACCTAACCTAACCTAACCTAACCTAACCTAACCTAACCTAACCTAACCTAACCTAACCTAACCTAACCTAACCTAACCTAACCTAACCTAACCTAACCTAACCTAACCTAACCTAACCTAACCTAACCTAACCTAACCTAACCTAACCTAACCTAACCTAACCTAACCTAACCTAACCTAACCTAACCTAACCTAACCTAACCTAACCTAACCTAACCTAACCTAACCTAACCTAACCTAACCTAACCTAACCTAACCTAACCTAACCTAACCTAACCTAACCTAACCTAACCTAACCTAACCTAACCTAACCTAACCTAACCTAACCTAACCTAACCTAACCTAACCTAACCTAACCTAACCTAACCTAACCTAACCTAACCTAACCTAACCTAACCTAACCTAACCTAACCTAACCTAACCTAACCTAACCTAACCTAACCTAACCTAACCTAACCTAACCTAACCTAACCTAACCTAACCTAACCTAACCTAACCTAACCTAACCTAACCTAACCTAACCTAACCTAACCTAACCTAACCTAACCTAACCTAACCTAACCTAACCTAACCTAACCTAACCTAACCTAACCTAACCTAACCTAACCTAACCTAACCTAACCTAACCTAACCTAACCTAACCTAACCTAACCTAACCTAACCTAACCTAACCTAACCTAACCTAACCTAACCTAACCTAACCTAACCTAACCTAACCTAACCTAACCTAACCTAACCTAACCTAACCTAACCTAACCTAACCTAACCTAACCTAACCTAACCTAACCTAACCTAACCTAACCTAACCTAACCTAACCTAACCTAACCTAACCTAACCTAACCTAACCTAACCTAACCTAACCTAACCTAACCTAACCTAACCTAACCTAACCTAACCTAACCTAACCTAACCTAACCTAACCTAACCTAACCTAACCTAACCTAACCTAACCTAACCTAACCTAACCTAACCTAACCTAACCTAACCTAACCTAACCTAACCTAACCTAACCTAACCTAACCTAACCTAACCTAACCTAACCTAACCTAACCTAACCTAACCTAACCTAACCTAACCTAACCTAACCTAACCTAACCTAACCTAACCTAACCTAACCTAACCTAACCTAACCTAACCTAACCTAACCTAACCTAACCTAACCTAACCTAACCTAACCTAACCTAACCTAACCTAACCTAACCTAACCTAACCTAACCTAACCTAACCTAACCTAACCTAACCTAACCTAACCTAACCTAACCTAACCTAACCTAACCTAACCTAACCTAACCTAACCTAACCTAACCTAACCTAACCTAACCTAACCTAACCTAACCTAACCTAACCTAACCTAACCTAACCTAACCTAACCTAACCTAACCTAACCTAACCTAACCTAACCTAACCTAACCTAACCTAACCTAACCTAACCTAACCTAACCTAACCTAACCTAACCTAACCTAACCTAACCTAACCTAACCTAACCTAACCTAACCTAACCTAACCTAACCTAACCTTTTTTTTTTTTTTTTTTTTTTTTTTTTTTCGAGGGGGAAATCTTTTAAAGATACCTGACTCCCTGGGGAAAGAAGTCGGGTTATGTTGGATTTCCACCAACTAAAACCCCCCCGGTGGCCTTCTTCGTGCGATAAGAAGGGAGCTCCGGGAACTCGCTGAACACTCCGGAACCCCCTCGCACTGTGCCTAATGGCACCCATCTCATGCAGACTCCGTCTGCAACCTCCTTACGGCAACGTGCGACCACCACACCCTGCCGCCTTCCCGGAGCCGTTTGAATGGACGGATCGAGTCCCCGCTCTTACCGCCCACGACTCCTGGGTCCTCTTTTAGTCGGCTTTTACGACAGGCAGAGGATACCGTAGTCCAATTCTTCGCCCGGAACTACAGGGCTTGAGGGCCTGGCTGACGGCGCCTGTTGCCGTCGCGTCTTCGGCTGCGTCTCCGAGCGGGGTCGGCTCTCTCACGCTCTCGCTCTGTTTCCTCCTTCTGGGTCATTATAACTTCACAGAAGGAGGTAACGGCCTTCCACTTCTCCTCGTTGTCCAACATGGCTGCTACCACGCTAGGCAGTGCAAGGTTTTCTCCTATATGGGCCACCAGTTCACTGCGCTCAGACCGCCACGCTGGACACACTTCGAGAGTGTGCTGCGCGTCGTCACAGTCAGCGGGGCAGTGGTGACAGCGCGCCGATTCCTCGCGTCCGATCCTATTCAGGTACTCACTGAAACAACCGTGCCCAGTGAGCACCTGTGTCAGCCGGAACGTGACGCTTCCGTATTCCCTGTGGTACCATTTCTCAAAATTTGGCAAAATGGCACCTACCACCCGTTGGTCTGCACTCCTTGGCTCTAGGAGCCGCTGTCGCCACTTGCGTAGTGCTTCCAGGTGCTCATTCTCTCGGAGCCTTACGACCGCCCTGGGCAGCAGGGCGTCCTCACCTTGGCGGATGTCGCGGATTCGGTGATACACCCTCGCGTCCATATCCGCCAATATGTCCAAGGGTGGAAACCGGGCCAGGACCGTTGCCGCATCGAATGAAATCGTGCGGTAACCGCGTGCGACTCTAATGGCTATCCGCCGCTGCACACCCTTGAGTTTGCCTTTGCAGCGTGGATCGTTAGATAGCCGTTCAGCCCATAGCGGTGCCCCGTACAGGGCTATTGACCGCACGACTCCCGCGTAGAGTCGGCGTACGCTCTCCCTTGGGCCCCCTAGATTTGGCAGGATACGGTGCAGAGCACCCGCTACCTTATCGATCCGAGGGACCAGGCGGTCGAAATGCTCGACGAACTCCCATCGCCCGTCTAATACGACGCCCAGGTACTTCATGAACCTGCTGGTTTTCACCACCGCGCCACTCACCGAAACGTCAGAGATCGGTGGTTCCTCCCCCCTTGGGAGGTCATGGAACCACAGAGCCTCGGTTTTGTGGGGTGCTACCTCGAGTCCCAGTTCTCGTATTTTGCGCACGACGCAAGCGACTCCCGTTTCGGCAAGCCGAGTGGTCCGCTCAAAATTTTCCCCTTCTGCTAAGAGCAGGGTATCGTCCGCGTAGCAGACGACGTGGACGTCGTTGGGGAGCGCGATGCGCAGGACTACGTCGTAGGCCAAGTTCCACAACAGCGGACCCAGAACCGATCCCTGAGGCACCCCACAGTATACCTCAACCTAACCTAACCTAACCTAACCTAACCTAACCTAACCTAACCTAACCTAACCTAACCTAACCTAACCTAACCTAACCTAACCTAACCTAACCTAACCTAACCTAACCTAACCTAACCTAACCTAACCTAACCTAACCTAACCTAACCTAACCTAACCTAACCTAACCTAACCTAACCTAACCTAACCTAACCTAACCTAACCTAACCTAACCTAACCTAACCTAACCTAACCTAACCTAACCTAACCTAACCTAACCTAACCTAACCTAACCTAACCTAACCTAACCTAACCTAACCTAACCTAACCTAACCTAACCTAACCTAACCTAACCTAACCTAACCTAACCTAACCTAACCTAACCTAACCTAACCTAACCTAACCTAACCTAACCTAACCTAACCTAACCTAACCTAACCTAACCTAACCTAACCTAACCTAACCTAACCTAACCTAACCTAACCTAACCTAACCTAACCTAACCTAACCTAACCTAACCTAACCTAACCTAACCTAACCTAACCTAACCTAACCTAACCTAACCTAACCTAACCTAACCTAACCTAACCTAACCTAACCTAACCTAACCTAACCTAACCTAACCTAACCTAACCTAACCTAACCTAACCTAACCTAACCTAACCTAACCTAACCTAACCTAACCTAACCTAACCTAACCTAACCTAACCTAACCTAACCTAACCTAACCTAACCTAACCTAACCTAACCTAACCTAACCTAACCTAACCTAACCTAACCTAACCTAACCTAACCTAACCTAACCTAACCTAACCTAACCTAACCTAACCTAACCTAACCTAACCTAACCTAACCTAACCTAACCTAACCTAACCTAACCTAACCTAACCTAACCTAACCTAACCTAACCTAACCTAACCTAACCTAACCTAACCTAACCTAACCTAACCTAACCTAACCTAACCTAACCTAACCTAACCTAACCTAACCTAACCTAACCTAACCTAACCTAACCTAACCTAACCTAACCTAACCTAACCTAACCTAACCTAACCTAACCTAACCTAACCTAACCTAACCTAACCTAACCTAACCTAACCTAACCTAACCTAACCTAACCTAACCTAACCTAACCTAACCTAACCTAACCTAACCTAACCTAACCTAACCTAACCTAACCTAACCTAACCTAACCTAACCTAACCTAACCTAACCTAACCTAACCTAACCTAACCTAACCTAACCTAACCTAACCTAACCTAACCTAACCTAACCTAACCTAACCTAACCTAACCTAACCTAACCTAACCTAACCTAACCTAACCTAACCTAACCTAACCTAACCTAACCTAACCTAACCTAACCTAACCTAACCTAACCTAACCTAACCTAACCTAACCTAACCTAACCTAACCTAACCTAACCTAACCTAACCTAACCTAACCTAACCTAACCTAACCTAACCTAACCTAACCTAACCTAACCTAACCTAACCTAACCTAACCTAACCTAACCTAACCTAACCTAACCTAACCTAACCTAACCTAACCTAACCTAACCTAACCTAACCTAACCTAACCTAACCTAACCTAACCTAACCTAACCTAACCTAACCTAACCTAACCTAACCTAACCTAACCTAACCTAACCTAACCTAACCTAACCTAACCTAACCTAACCTAACCTAACCTAACCTAACCTAACCTAACCTAACCTAACCTAACCTAACCTAACCTAACCTAACCTAACCTAACCTAACCTAACCTAACCTAACCTAACCTAACCTAACCTAACCTAACCTAACCTAACCTAACCTAACCTAACCTAACCTAACCTAACCTAACCTAACCTAACCTAACCTAACCTAACCTAACCTAACCTAACCTAACCTAACCTAACCTAACCTAACCTAACCTAACCTAACCTAACCTAACCTAACCTAACCTAACCTAACCTAACCTAACCTAACCTAACCTAACCTAACCTAACCTAACCTAACCTAACCTAACCTAACCTAACCTAACCTAACCTAACCTAACCTAACCTAACCTAACCTAACCTAACCTAACCTAACCTAACCTAACCTAACCTAACCTAACCTAACCTAACCTAACCTAACCTAACCTAACCTAACCTAACCTAACCTAACCTAACCTAACCTAACCTAACCTAACCTAACCTAACCTAACCTAACCTAACCTAACCTAACCTAACCTAACCTAACCTAACCTAACCTAACCTAACCTAACCTAACCTAACCTAACCTAACCTAACCTAACCTAACCTAACCTAACCTAACCTAACCTAACCTAACCTAACCTAACCTAACCTAACCTAACCTAACCTAACCTAACCTAACCTAACCTAACCTAACCTAACCTAACCTAACCTAACCTAACCTAACCTAACCTAACCTAACCTAACCTAACCTAACCTAACCTAACCTAACCTAACCTAACCTAACCTAACCTAACCTAACCTAACCTAACCTAACCTAACCTAACCTAACCTAACCTAACCTAACCTAACCTAACCTAACCTAACCTAACCTAACCTAACCTAACCTAACCTAACCTAACCTAACCTAACCTAACCTAACCTAACCTAACCTAACCTAACCTAACCTAACCTAACCTAACCTAACCTAACCTAACCTAACCTAACCTAACCTAACCTAACCTAACCTAACCTAACCTAACCTAACCTAACCTAACCTAACCTAACCTAACCTAACCTAACCTAACCTAACCTAACCTAACCTAACCTAACCTAACCTAACCTAACCTAACCTAACCTAACCTAACCTAACCTAACCTAACCTAACCTAACCTAACCTAACCTAACCTAACCTAACCTAACCTAACCTAACCTAACCTAACCTAACCTAACCTAACCTAACCTAACCTAACCTAACCTAACCTAACCTAACCTAACCTAACCTAACCTAACCTAACCTAACCTAACCTAACCTAACCTAACCTAACCTAACCTAACCTAACCTAACCTAACCTAACCTAACCTAACCTAACCTAACCTAACCTAACCTAACCTAACCTAACCTAACCTAACCTAACCTAACCTAACCTAACCTAACCTAACCTAACCTAACCTAACCTAACCTAACCTAACCTAACCTAACCTAACCTAACCTAACCTAACCTAACCTAACCTAACCTAACCTAACCTAACCTAACCTAACCTAACCTAACCTAACCTAACCTAACCTAACCTAACCTAACCTAACCTAACCTAACCTAACCTAACCTAACCTAACCTAACCTAACCTAACCTAACCTAACCTAACCTAACCTAACCTAACCTAACCTAACCTAACCTAACCTAACCTAACCTAACCTAACCTAACCTAACCTAACCTAACCTAACCTAACCTAACCTAACCTAACCTAACCTAACCTAACCTAACCTAACCTAACCTAACCTAACCTAACCTAACCTAACCTAACCTAACCTAACCTAACCTAACCTAACCTAACCTAACCTAACCTAACCTAACCTAACCTAACCTAACCTAACCTAACCTAACCTAACCTAACCTAACCTAACCTAACCTAACCTAACCTAACCTAACCTAACCTAACCTAACCTAACCTAACCTAACCTAACCTAACCTAACCTAACCTAACCTAACCTAACCTAACCTAACCTAACCTAACCTAACCTAACCTAACCTAACCTAACCTAACCTAACCTAACCTAACCTAACCTAACCTAACCTAACCTAACCTAACCTAACCTAACCTAACCTAACCTAACCTAACCTAACCTAACCTAACCTAACCTAACCTAACCTAACCTAACCTAACCTAACCTAACCTAACCTAACCTAACCTAACCTAACCTAACCTAACCTAACCTAACCTAACCTAACCTAACCTAACCTAACCTAACCTAACCTAACCTAACCTAACCTAACCTAACCTAACCTAACCTAACCTAACCTAACCTAACCTAACCTAACCTAACCTAACCTAACCTAACCTAACCTAACCTAACCTAACCTAACCTAACCTAACCTAACCTAACCTAACCTAACCTAACCTAACCTAACCTAACCTAACCTAACCTAACCTAACCTAACCTAACCTAACCTAACCTAACCTAACCTAACCTAACCTAACCTAACCTAACCTAACCTAACCTAACCTAACCTAACCTAACCTAACCTAACCTAACCTAACCTAACCTAACCTAACCTAACCTAACCTAACCTAACCTAACCTAACCTAACCTAACCTAACCTAACCTAACCTAACCTAACCTAACCTAACCTAACCTAACCTAACCTAACCTAACCTAACCTAACCTAACCTAACCTAACCTAACCTAACCTAACCTAACCTAACCTAACCTAACCTAACCTAACCTAACCTAACCTAACCTAACCTAACCTAACCTAACCTAACCTAACCTAACCTAACCTAACCTAACCTAACCTAACCTAACCTAACCTAACCTAACCTAACCTAACCTAACCTAACCTAACCTAACCTAACCTAACCTAACCTAACCTAACCTAACCTAACCTAACCTAACCTAACCTAACCTAACCTAACCTAACCTAACCTAACCTAACCTTTTTTTTTTTTTTTTTTTTTAACCCAGGAGAAATCCGTTATGGATGCCACTCAGCCCGGGAGTGACCGAGTGGGTATGTCCGACTCGCGCGGACTAAAACTCCTGGGGTGTTCCTTCTCTCACTTGTGGACGGAGTTCCGGGAACGCTTTTGCATACATCCGGTACCCAGTCAGTGGTGCTCTTTCGAGCCCTCCTCTTATTCTTTATTACATTTAGGGCCGCCACGCTGCATCGACCATTCGCTACTTTCAAAGCACGAAGTGCTGGCATTTGCCTGGGAAGTGGGGTTATAATGTCCCCAACCCGCTCCGCTGATATCACCCCGGAACACTTGGGGTGATTTCCAGCTCCTGACCTCTCTACGCAGGCAATGGGACTCCCGATCCATCACCTGCAGGTCCTCGTTAAGGCGGGAACATCTGGCCTGCAAAGGCTCTTCGTCGATGGCCCGGCCTCCTGCGACGCAAAGAAAGCGAAGCATCGTCCTCACGCTCTCGCTCTGCTGCTTCCTTAAGCGACATCACCTCGGCGCTGAAGGTTTGTACTGCAGTATATGCTTCTTCACTGTCAACCATCTTGGTGATTAGGGTCGACAGGGAAAGGTCATCTCCAACGACTGCCAACAAGTTGGCGCGAGCCTCTGCCCATGCAGGGCATTCTGCGCGCG
>OX453248.1:20000-77500 GCA_949709985.1 Luffia ferchaultella
ACCTAACCTAACCTAACCTAACCTAACCTAACCTAACCTAACCTAACCTAACCTAACCTAACCTAACCTAACCTAACCTAACCTAACCTAACCTAACCTAACCTAACCTAACCTAACCTAACCTAACCTAACCTAACCTAACCTAACCTAACCTAACCTAACCTAACCTAACCTAACCTAACCTAACCTAACCTAACCTAACCTAACCTAACCTAACCTAACCTAACCTAACCTAACCTAACCTAACCTAACCTAACCTAACCTAACCTAACCTAACCTAACCTAACCTAACCTAACCTAACCTAACCTAACCTAACCTAACCTAACCTAACCTAACCTAACCTAACCTAACCTAACCTAACCTAACCTAACCTAACCTAACCTAACCTAACCTAACCTAACCTAACCTAACCTAACCTAACCTAACCTAACCTAACCTAACCTAACCTAACCTAACCTAACCTAACCTAACCTAACCTAACCTAACCTAACCTAACCTAACCTAACCTAACCTAACCTAACCTAACCTAACCTAACCTAACCTAACCTAACCTAACCTAACCTAACCTAACCTAACCTAACCTAACCTAACCTAACCTAACCTAACCTAACCTAACCTAACCTAACCTAACCTAACCTAACCTAACCTAACCTAACCTAACCTAACCTAACCTAACCTAACCTAACCTAACCTAACCTAACCTAACCTAACCTAACCTAACCTAACCTAACCTAACCTAACCTAACCTAACCTAACCTAACCTAACCTAACCTAACCTAACCTAACCTAACCTAACCTAACCTAACCTAACCTAACCTAACCTAACCTAACCTAACCTAACCTAACCTAACCTAACCTAACCTAACCTAACCTAACCTAACCTAACCTAACCTAACCTAACCTAACCTAACCTAACCTAACCTAACCTAACCTAACCTAACCTAACCTAACCTAACCTAACCTAACCTAACCTAACCTAACCTAACCTAACCTAACCTAACCTAACCTAACCTAACCTAACCTAACCTAACCTAACCTAACCTAACCTAACCTAACCTAACCTAACCTAACCTAACCTAACCTAACCTAACCTAACCTAACCTAACCTAACCTAACCTAACCTAACCTAACCTAACCTAACCTAACCTAACCTAACCTAACCTAACCTAACCTAACCTAACCTAACCTAACCTAACCTAACCTAACCTAACCTAACCTAACCTAACCTAACCTAACCTAACCTAACCTAACCTAACCTAACCTAACCTAACCTAACCTAACCTAACCTAACCTAACCTAACCTAACCTAACCTAACCTAGCCTCCTTCCCCGCCTCACCTCGGCTGAACTCTACGAGGTGAGGCGGGGAAGGAGGCTAGACAGAATTGCAGCCGACCGGATGTTCGAGAGTCCCGTGCCCTTCGACGAGGCGCTACACCCTGCGCGCCAGCCTAAAATCGAGTATGGGAGCGTCGAGTGCGTGGGACCCGAAACGTTAGACGAGTTATCCATCGTCGGGCCGCACATCTATACGGACGGAAGCCGTATAGACGACAAAGTAGGTGCGGCCATGACGGTGTGGCGGGACGGATCGGAGGTCGCGCACTCGACGTTCCGGCTTGAGCCCTTCTGCACAGTTTTCCAGGCCGAGATGTACGCGCTGCACAGGGCTGTACGGTGGGTGGTTCGGAGTCGGGAGCCACTGGTCAACATTTTCAGCGACTCCAAGTCTTCGCTGGAACTGGTGACCAGTGCGCGGACTTTCCACCCGCTGGCCTTCGCTGTTCGGCGCGACATCTCGGATCTGCGTGCGGAGGGCAGGCAGGTGCGCCTATTCTGGGTTAGGGCGCACGTCGGGGTGGCCGGAAACGAGCGTGCGGACGAGCTCGCCAGGAACGCCGCTCTGACCAAGCGGACGGCAGCGGATTACGACCGGTATCCGCTGTCGTACGCTAAACGTGTGATCAGAGCGGCGACCCTGGAAAAGTGGCAGCACAGGTACGCTGAGGGAAGCACGGCGTCGGTCACGAAGTGCTTCTTTCCCCGAGTGGAAGAAGCGTACAGGGTCCTGAGGGGTATCAGGATGACTCAGCATTTGGCGCAGGCGTTGACGGGGCACGGCGGGTTCGCACATTATCTTCACAGATTTAAGTTGAGGGACTCGCCGTGCTGCGTCTGTGATCCCTCGTGCGGGCAGACGATACTCCACCTAATTGTAGAATGTAATATTTTCTTAAAGGAAAGAGTGGAGCTGGAGAACAGAATAGGCATGAATATAGAAAAGGATAAACTTGGGGAAATTTTGGGGGATAAGGGGAAGAGTCAACATCTGATTGATTTTATGACTGCACTGGTCAAGAAGGCAAATGTAATAAATAAGCTTTAAGTAAATAAAGGAATTTAAGAAAGGGAAATGTGTTAATAGGTAATGGATAATAAGATGTATATAATGACAAACATAAATGTATAAATAGATATGTGATATAGATAATAAGAGTTGTAAAAAATTGTAAAAATCCATGCATTTGCCCTCAATTATATGTTTTAGTTAGAACAATAAATAATGTAAAATTTGTAAATGGTGAAAAAGATGATAGGCAATTGCAGACAATAAAGACAGATATAAAGTCGTAAATAATATAAAATGTAATATGGGAAAATTGTTGAAATTGAGAAGTGTACGAATAATGAATGTAAATAGAGATAATAAATGTATAAGTTGTGAAATAGAATATAGATGTAAAAACTAAAGAATTGAACAATAAATAAAGAAAATAAACAATAAATTAAGTACCCTATAGTTTTAAGATATAGGGAACAAGATGAAAAGATGCGATATGCCTGAATGGAAGATTGATGCATGCCAAAGGGCCTGACCAGAAAAAAGTCAGGGGGTTTTGAAAAAAAAAAAAAAAAAAAAAAAAAAAAAAAAAAAAAAACCTAACCTAACCTAACCTAACCTAACCTAACCTAACCTAACCTAACCTAACCTAACCTAACCTAACCTAACCTAACCTAACCTAACCTAACCTAACCTAACCTAACCTAACCTAACCTAACCTAACCTAACCTAACCTAACCTAACCTAACCTAACCTAACCTAACCTAACCTAACCTAACCTAACCTAACCTAACCTAACCTAACCTAACCTAACCTAACCTAACCTAACCTAACCTAACCTAACCTAACCTAACCTAACCTAACCTAACCTAACCTAACCTAACCTAACCTAACCTAACCTAACCTAACCTAACCTAACCTAACCTAACCTAACCTAACCTAACCTAACCTAACCTAACCTAACCTAACCTAACCTAACCTAACCTAACCTAACCTAACCTAACCTAACCTAACCTAACCTAACCTAACCTAACCTAACCTAACCTAACCTAACCTAACCTTTTTTTTTTTTTTTTTTTTGTTTTCGAGGGGGAAATCTTTTAAAGATACCTGACTCCCTGGGGAAAGAAGTCGGGTTATGTTGGATTTCCACCAACTAAAACCCCCCCGGTGGCCTTCTTCGTGCGATAAGAAGGGAGCTCCGGGAACTCGCTGAACACTCCGGAACTCCCTCGCACTGTGCCTATGGCACCCATCTCATGCAGACTCCGTCTGCAACCTCCTTACGGCAAGGTGCGACCACCACACACTGCCGTCTTCCCGGAGCCGTTTGAATGGACGGATCGAGTCCCCGCTCTTACCGCCCACGACTCCTGGGTCCTCTTTTAGTCGGCTTCTACGACAGGCAGAGGATACCGTAGTCCAATTCTTCGCCCGGAACTACAGGGCTTGAGGGCCTGGCTGACGGCGCCTGTTGCCGTCGCGTCTTCGGCTGCGTCTCCGAGCGGGGTCGGCTCTCTCACGCTCTCGCTCTGTTTCCTCCTTCTGGGTCATTACAACTTCACAGAAGGAGGTAACGGCCTTCCACTTCTCCTCGTCGTCCAACATGGCTGCTATCACGCTGGGCAGTGCGAGATTCTCTCCTATAAGGGCTACTAGTTCACTGCGCTCAGACCGCCACGCTGGACACACTTCGAGAGTGTGCTGCGCGTCGTCACAGTCAGCGGGGCAGTGGTGACAGCGCGCCAATTCCTCGCGTCCGATCCTATTCAGGTACTCACTGAAACAACCGTGCCCAGTGAGCACCTGTGTCAGCCGGAACGTGACGCTTCCGTATTCCCTGTGGTACCATTTCTCAAAATTTGGCAAAATGGCACCTACCACCCGTTGGTCTGCGCTCCTTGGCTCTAGGAGCCGCTGTCGCCACTTGCGCAGTGCTTCTAGGTGCTCATTCTCTCGGAGCCTTACGACCGCCCTGGGCAGCAGGGCGTCCTCCCCTTGGCGGATGTCGCGGATTCGGTGATACACCCTCGCGTCCATATCCGCCAATATGTCCAAGGGTGGAAACCGGGCCAGGACCGTTGCCGCATCGAATGAAATCGTGCGGTAACCGCGTGCGACTCTAATGGCTATCCGCCGCTGCACACCCTTGAGTTTGCCTTTGCAGCGTGGATCGTTAGATAGCCGTTCAGCCCATAGCGGTGCCCCGTACAGGGCTATTGACCGCACGACTCCTGCGTAGAGTCGGCGTACGCTCTCCCTTGGGCCCCCTAGATTTGGCAGGATACGGTGCAGGGCACCCGCTACCTTATCGATCCGAGGGACCAGGCGGTCGAAATGCTCGACGAACTCCCATCGCCCGTCTAACACGACGCCCAGGTACTTCATGAACCTACTGGTTTTCACCACTGCGCCACTTACCGAAACGTCAGAGATCGGTGGTTCCTCTCCTCTTGGGAGGTCATGGAACCACAGAGCCTCGGTTTTGTGGGGTGCTACCTCGAGTCCCAGCTCTTGTATTTTGCGCACGATGCATGCGACTCCCGTTTCGGCAAGCCGAGTGGTCCGCTCAAAACTTTCCCCTTTAGCTAAGACCAGGGTATCGTCCGCGTAGCAGACGACGTGGACGTCGTTGGGGAGCGCGATGCGCAGGACTACGTCGTAGGCTAAGTTCCACAACAGCGGACCCAGAACCGATCCCTGAGGCACCCCACAGTATACCTCTCGCTGATGTACCTCTGCGTCCCGACCCAGGTACTCAAAGCTCCTGCCACACAGGTAAGCTCCGACTATGGTCTGAAGGTACGGGGGCATTTGGTGATACACTAACGCCGCCCTTATCGCACTCCAAGGCAGGGAGTTAAAGGCATTCACGATGTCTAAGCTCACTGCCAATACCACCCTGCCCTGGGATATTGCCTCTTCAGTAACTGAGCGCACTCGGAAGATGGCGTCCACCGTGGAGCGCCCGTGTCGAAAACCAAACTGGCAGTCTGACAAGTCTGGACCGACGCGCCACATGTGGAGCGTGAGGCGCTCAGCAACCACCCGTTCAAAGAGCTTACCCGCCTCGTCTAAGAGACATATAGGCCGATACGCAGAGGGAGAGTCCGCAGGCCTCCCTTCCTTCCTTAAGAGGACGAGTCGCGCCCGCTTCCAGTTCCGGGGAAAGGTCCCAGTACGAAGGCACTTGCCAAACAACTCTCTAAGCCGGTCCCCTAGGACATCCGATGCTAGCACCCAGGCACGGCCCGGTATCCCTTCAGGGCCTGGAGCGGTATTTCGCGCTGCCAGACGCTTTACAGCCCGGTCCAGCTCGTCCTTTGTCACGTCCAGGTCGGTGGTCCAGGAGGCCGGGTCCGGCAACACCACCGCTGCAGTGGGCGTCGTGTCCTCAATTTTCGGAAAGAGGGTGTCTACAACTCTTGTCACAAGGTCCAGGTCGAGTGTCTCCGTCAACGGAGGGACCCACGGTCTGAGCTTTCCCAGTACTGTTTTGTACGGGCGCCCCCATGGGTCCTCATTAAGCAGGTTCAGGAGCTCTTCCCAGGCCTTGCTCTTGGCGTCTGCAACGGCAATTTGGAGTGCCTTCGTGGCTTCCCGGTACTGCAAGTAGGCCGCAGCTTTTTCCTCTGCCGTGGCTAGGCGACGTCTCCGGGCTCTAGTATACAGCCGCCGGGCGCGTAGACATGTCACGCGAAGCTCCGCCAGCTCCTCTGACCACCAGTACGTCGCCCTGCGGTCGGTACGTCTGGCGCGGGGCATCGAGGCATCGCAAATGGATGTCATGGCCTCCGCAAACCATGCTGTCTCCGTTTCCGGGTCGGTATTATCAGGCGTCTCGGACCATGCCACTGTCGTGGCGGCAGCAAGAAGCCGGTCACGGTCCAGCCTCCCGAGGGCCCAGCGCCTGGGTCGGCCACAGTCCTGGCTTTGTTGACTGTTAGGTGGCCGTAGCTCAATGTCCAGCAGGATATACCGATGATCGGACAGAGTTACCAGCTCCTCCGCCACCCGCCAACTAGACACCACTCCGACAGCCGCAGCATTTGCCCAGGACAGGTCGACGATGGACTCGCCCTGCCACCTTACGCAGGTACTAACCGAGCCCCGGTTTAAAAGTCTGAGGTCGAGACTAGCCGCCCACTCAAGGACAGTCTCTCCTCTTGAATCGTCCCAGAGCCCGCCCCAGGCTCGAGCGTGAGCGTTGAAGTCGCCCACGACGATAACGGGGCGAGGCTGACGCCGACGAATACACGCTGCGACTTCATCCAGGTAAGCTTCGTATAGTGCGAGACTTATGTTAGGCGACACATAGCAGCCAACGACGGTAAGAGGTCCCCATTGAACCGCTACGATGCCCTGGCCCTTCTCCAGTAGCGAGCACGGCGGATCCGACTCACCTCCTCCCCAAAAGACAGCCACAGAGTCCCCGTCGTCGCCAAACCAGCGAGGATGATTTGGGACGCTATAGGGCTCTGCGACTACGGCCAAAGCAATCTTCCGCTCCGCGAGGTTCTGCAGTAGCAGGTCCTGCGCCCCGCGGCAGTGGTTCAGATTGCCTTGTATCAACTTTAGGGGTGGGAATTCTGGACTTCCATGGCCTCCGGCGGGCTATTGCCCGGTTGGCCCGGCACAGCCAAACCTGCTCCACTGGTGTTTTGTGATGAAGGAGCCTGCTCTCCTTTCTTCTTTCCTCTCCCCTTCCTTGGCGGAGTACATTTTTTACCACCCAGTCTATGGTCCGAGCGGAGGCCCAGGTCGGCACAAAGCGGGCACTTGAGCGTCCTGGCGGTGCATGCGCTGGCCTTGTGTCCTGGCTCTCCGCACGCATAGCACCGCGCACTGCGGTCTTCGCTATTTGGACACTGGCCTCGAACGTGTCCAGTCTCAAGACAGCGGAAGCACTGTAGAGGTCTCGCGGCTAAGACCTCGACTCGCGCCGAGATCCAGTCCCCAACAAGCAACCGTGGCAAAGCCGCCACCTTGCGGACAGCCGTCAGTGGACATCGAACCCAAGCCGATCCTAGTCGACGGGGAGAGAGGCGTATTTGGCCTACTCTGACTTGGTCTACATTGCATTCACCTGCCGTAGCGACCGCAGCCGCGACCTCGTCAGGGGTTACTGACTCGTCCAGTCCCATCACTCGCAGCTCGCCAGTCTTCACCGGACGCGTAATCTTTACGCCTAGCTCGGAGAGCGCTGTCGTCAGGCGACTGGCCAACTGGTCAGCCTTTGTGGCACAGTCGGCACCACTTACTTCCAGGACCAGGCCGCCGGTGATTGCTCGCTTTTGGCGAACCTCCGCAATGCCGCATTCCGCAAGCCTCACCCGGGACCTAGCTGTGGACATCACTTGCGCGTATGTCACATTTGACCCCTCCGGCACCGTCAGCGTGATGGCTGCGGAAGCGGGCAGACGCGCAGGTCTCGGCTTCACAGGGCCTTTTGCCGGTAGTCGCCTAGTATTGACCTGGGGCGCACTGGACCTGCCCGGATTTGACTTCCTACTGGCCACAGTGGCCCAAGTTTGGGACGCTGGGGTAGGGTTTTCCGGTGTGGGTCCAGAGCCCGAGGGCACCGCAGGGAGTGGAGCCGGAGAAGGCACTGTCTGCGGTTTCTTCCTTTGGCGGTTGCGCTTTACCGGTGTAACCACCGCCGCTGGGGCTGTCGCTGTAGGCATCTTTAGGGCCGGCGTCGTTGCTATCCTTCCCAGTGGAGGACGGATTGCCCTATCTGGAAAGATTTCCGCCATAAACTTTGCGAACCTCTCGTCCATGAGTTTCGCCACCTGGCTCAAGGAGAGAGGCTCCTGTTTGCTGGGTGCCTCTCGGGACCCGCCGGGTGTACCACGCGCAGGTTTAGTAGCGGCGCCTTCTCCACGTTGGAGCGCTTGCAGCTCTGTCGCCATGGTTGCCATTCTTGCCTCGAGGCTGGAGACCTTGGAACGCAGGGTAGCATTCTCGCGCTCCAAGCTCTCTATCCCCGCCTGTGACGTGGTTCGCTTCGTCAACTCGTCCGAGGCGGCTTTTGCCGTCCGGGCGGCCAGGCGCAGTTCACGTACAAGATTACCCTTTAAATTCTTCGACTTGTTGGCGACTGTTTCCACAACCATCAACTTTTCGATGATGCGAGCCCCTAGGTCTGCTGTAGGCTGAACCCGCATCACGTCCGCCAACTCGTCCATAGTCGGAAGACCTCGGTACGATTTCGTGTCCGACTCCGTTTGCAACGGGTCAAGGCAATCGTCCTCGGTGTAATCTTTCGCGCCCGAATTTCTCACCTGCCGATTCCTCGGCTTCTTTTCAAAAGAAGCCACTGCGCTTGACGGAAGGTGACGCTTCCGACGTTGGGAGCCCACAGAAGTCGCTGAAGTGTAGGACATCTGTGAGGCGTCCGATTCGGAGTCGCTCCCCAGAAGAGCGCTACTCCTGGTGACAGGCCGAACAAAGTCGGCTCGCTGTCGCCGTTCCTTCTCAGGTGTGCCTGCAGGACACACCTCGTGTACGCCACATGCCGCGGCCTCACTACTTCCAGCACCCGCTTGGGTGCTGGAAGTAGTAAAACTACCCGCAGCATTCACCCTATCTACGTCAATTTTGTTGGGGGTTTTTGTCATTTCCATACTGTTCCCACGAGTATGGGAGAAATAAAAGTCAATCTGGGCAGAGCTCCCCATACCCAGACAACCCAATTTACCCCTAGGAGGTCGGGAGGTATCCTAGGGTTGGCCGCTAATGACTGATGAGCTCCCCAGCCGCTCTTGCGAGCACCCCGACGCCACGTGCCTCAGCGCCGAGGATTGAGGATTTTTATAGAGGTTGTCTCCTCGCGGTCCGGCCGGTTAAGGCAAGACCCTCGTTCCCAAGACATGACTGGGTTTACGATATGCTTCACATACCAAGCAACACTCTAAAAGTAGAGTGGTCGGTATGCCCCGCCCGATGCCTGAACTTTTCAGTGCACGGGTGACTCCGCGCCAGATTATTCGCCGATGATCAGCAAGATCTCATAATAAAAAGTTACTGACCATCGCCCAGGGTGCACCGGTCCTTGCCACTGCCTTTCTACCGGATTTGAGAAATCAAATAAAACGGCAGCAGAAGAACTCACGAGGAGGTTATCTGGCATCGCACCCCAACCTAACCTAACCTAACCTAACCTAACCTAACCTAACCTAACCTAACCTAACCTAACCTAACCTAACCTAACCTAACCTAACCTAACCTAACCTAACCTAACCTAACCTAACCTAACCTAACCTAACCTAACCTAACCTAACCTAACCTAACCTAACCTAACCTAACCTAACCTAACCTAACCTAACCTAACCTAACCTAACCTAACCTAACCTAACCTAACCTAACCTAACCTAACCTAACCTAACCTAACCTAACCTAACCTAACCTAACCTAACCTAACCTAACCTAACCTAACCTAACCTAACCTAACCTAACCTAACCTAACCTAACCTAACCTAACCTAACCTAACCTAACCTAACCTAACCTAACCTAACCTAACCTAACCTAACCTAACCTAACCTAACCTTTTTTTTTTTTTTTTTTTGTTTTCGAGGGGGAAATCTTTTAAAGATACCTGACTCCCTGGGGAAAGAAGTCGGGTTATGTTGGATTTCCACCAACTAAAACCCCCCCGGTGGCCTTCTTCGTGCGATAAGAAGGGAGCTCCGGGAACTCGCTGAACACTCCGGAACCCCCTCGCACTGTGCCTAGTGGCACCCATCTCATGCAGACTCCGTCTGCAGCCTCCTTACGGCAAGGTGCGACCACCACACACTGCCGCCTTCCCGGAGCCGTTTGAATGGACGGTTCGAGTCCCCGCTCTTACCGCCCACGACTCCTGGGTCCTCTTTTAGTCGGCTTTTACGACAGGCAGAGGATACCGTAGTCCAATTCTTCGCCCGGAACTACAGGGCTTGAGGGCCTGGCTGACGGCGCCTGTTGCCGTCGCGTCTTCGGCTGCGTCTCCGAGCGGGGTCGGCTCTCTCACGCTCTCGCTCAGTTTCCTCCTTCTGGGTCATTATAACTTCACAGAAGGAGGTAACGGCCTTCCACTTCTCCTCGTTGTCCAACATGGCTGCTACCACGCTAGGCAGTGCAAGGTTTTCTCCTATATGGGCCACCAGTTCACTGCGCTCAGACCGCCACGCTGGACACACTTCGAGAGTGTGCTGCGCGTCGTCACAGTCAGCGGGGCAGTGGTGACAGCGCGCCGATTCCTCGCGTCCGATCCTATTCAGGTACTCGCTGAAACAACCGTGCCCAGTGAGCACCTGTGTCAGCCGGAACGTGACGCTTCCGTATTCCCTGTGGTACCATTTCTCAAAATTTGGCAAAATGGCACCTACCACCCGTTGGTCTGCACTCCTTGGCTCTAGAAGCCGCTGTCGCCACTTGCGTAGTGCTTCCAGGTGCTCATTCTCTCGGAGCCTTACGACCGCCCTGGGCAGCAGGGCGTCCTCACCTTGGCGGATGTCGCGGATTCGGTGATACACCCTCGCGTCCATATCCGCCAATATGTCCAAGGGTGGAAACCGGGCCAGGACCGTTGCCGCATCGAATGAAATCGTGCGGTAACCGCGTGCGACTCTAATGGCTATCCGCCGCTGCACACCCTTGAGTTTGCCTTTGCAGCGTGGATCGTTAGATAGCCGTTCAGCCCATAGCGGTGCCCCGTACAGGGCTATTGACCGCACGACTCCCGCGTAGAGTCGGCGTACGCTCTCCCTTGGGCCCCCTAGATTTGGCAGGATACGGTGCAGAGCACCCGCTACCTTATCGATCCGAGGGACCAGGCGGTTGAAATGCTCGACGAACTCCCATCGCCCGTCTAATACGACGCCCAGGTACTTCATGAACCTGCTGGTTTTCACCACCGCGCCACTCACCGAAACGTCAGAGATCGGTGGTTCCTCCCCCCTTGGGAGGTCATGGAACCACAGAGCCTCGGTTTTGTGGGGTGCTACCTCGAGTCCCAGTTCTCGTATTTTGCGCACGACGCAAGCGACTCCCGTTTCGGCAAGCCGAGTGGTCCGCTCAAAATTTTCCCCTTCTGCTAAGAGCAGGGTATCGTCCGCGTAGCAGACGACGTGGACGTCGTTGGGGAGCGCGATGCGCAGGACTACGTCGTAGGCCAAGTTCCACAACAGCGGACCCAGAACCGATCCCTGAGGCACCCCACAGTATACCTCTCGCTGATGTTTCTCTGCGTCCCGACCCAGGTACTCAAAGCTCCTGCCACACAGGTAAGCTCCGACTATGGTCTGAAGATACGGGGGCATTTGGTGATACACCAACGCCGCCCTTATCGCACTCCAAGGCAGGGAGTTAAAGGCATTCACGATGTCTAAGCTCACTGCCAATACCACCTTGCCCTGTGACATTGCCTCTTCAGTAACTGAGCGCACTCGGAAGATGGCGTCCACTGTGGAGCGTCCGTGTCGAAAACCAAACTGGCAGTCCGACAAGTCCGGACCGACGCGCCACATGTGGAGCGTGAGGCGCTCAGCAACCACCCGTTCAAAGAGCTTACCCGCCTCGTCTAAGAGACATATAGGCCGGTACGCAGAGGGAGAGTCCGCAGGCCTCCCTTCTTTCCTTAAGAGGACGAGCCGCGCCCGCTTCCAGTCCCGGGGAAAGGTCCCAGTGCGAAGGCACTTGCTAAACAACTCTCTAAGCCGGTCTCCTAGGACATCCGATGCTAGCACCCAGGCGCGGCCCGGTATCCCGTCAGGGCCTGGAGCGGTATTGCGCACTGCCAGACGCTTCACAGCCCGGTCCAGCTCGTCCTTTGTCACGTCCAGGTCGGTGGTCCAGGAGGCCGGATCCGGCAACACTACCGCTGCAGTGGGTGTCGTGTCCTCAATTTTCGGAAAGAGGGTATCTACAACTCTGGTCACAAGGTCCAGGTCGAGTGTCTCCGTCAACGGAGGGACCCACGGTCTAAGCTTTCCTAGTACTGTTTTGTACGGGCGCCCCCATGGGTCCTCATTTAGCATGTTTAGGAGCTCTTCCCAGGCCTTGCTCTTGGCGTCTGCAATGGCAAATTGGAGCGTCTTCGTGGCTTCCCGGTACTGCAAGTAGGCCGCAGCTTTTTCCCCTGCCGTGGCTAGGCGACGTCTCCGGGCTCTAGTATACAGCCGCCGGGCGCGCAGACATGTCACGCGAAGCTCCGCTAGCTCCTCCGACCACCAGTACGTCGCCCTGCGGTCGGTACGTCTGGCGCGGGGCATCGAGGCATCGCAGATGGATGTCATGGCCTCCGCAAACCATGCTGTCTCCGTTTCCGGGTCGGTATGGTCAGGCGTCTCGGACCATGCCACTGTCGTGGCGGCAGCAAGAAGCCGGTCACGGTCCAGCCTCCCGAGGGCCCAGCGCCTGGGACGGCCAAAGTCACGGCTTTGTCGGCTGTTAGGTGGCCGTAGCTCAATGTCCAGCAGGATATATCGATGATCGGACAGAGTTACCAGCTCTTCCGCCACCCGCCAGCTAGACACCACTCCGACAGCCGCAGCATTTGCCCAGGACAGGTCGACGATGGACTCGCCCTGCCACCTTACGCAGGTACTGACCGAGCCCCGGTTTAAAAGTCTGAGGTCGAGACTAGCCGCCCACTCAAGGACAGTCTCTCCTCTTGTATCGTCCCAGAGCCCGCCCCAGGCTCGAGCGTGAGCGTTGAAGTCGCCCACGACGATAACGGGGCGAGGCTGACGCCGACGAATACACGCTGCGACTTCATCCAGGTAAGCTTCGTATAGTGCGAGACTTATGTTAGGCGACACATAGCAGCCAACGACGGTAAGAGGTCCCCATTGAACCGCTACGATGCCCTGGCCCTTCTCCAGTAGCGAGCACGGCGGATCCGACTCACCTCCTCCCCAAAAGACAGCCAAAGAGTCCCCGTCATCGCCAAACCAGCGAGGATGATTTGGCACGCTATAGGGCTCTGCGACTACGGCCAAAGCAATCTTCCGCTCCGCGAGGTTCTGCAGTAGCAGGTCCTGCGCCCCGCGGCAGTGGTTCAGATTGCCTTGTATGAACTTTAGGGGTGGGAATTCTGGACTTCCATGGCCTCCGGCGGGCTATTGCCCGGTTGGCCCGGCACAACCAAACCTGTTCCGCTGTTGTTTTGTAATGAAGGAGCCTGCTCTCCTTTCTTCTTTCCTCTCCCCTTCCTTGGCGGAGAACATTTCTTACCACCCAGTCTATGGTCCGAGCGGAGGCCCAGATCGGCACAAAGCGGGCACTTGAGCGTCCCGGCGGTGCATGCGCTGGCCTTGTGTCCTGGCTCTCCGCACGCATAGCACCGCGCACTGCGGTCTTCGCTATTTGAACACTGGCCTCGAACGTGTCCAATCTCAAGACAGCGGAAGCACTGTAGAGGTCTGGCCGCTAAGACCTCGACTCGCGCAGAGATCCAGTCCCCAACAAGCAACCGTGGCAAAGCCGCCACCTTGCGGACAGCCGTCAGTGGACATCGTACCCAAGCCGATCCTAGTCGACGGGGAGAGAGGCGTATTTGGCCTACTCTGACTTGGTCTACATTGCATTCGCCTGCCGTAGCGACCGCAGCCGCGACCTCGTCAGGGGTTACTGACTCGTCCAGTCCCATCACTCGCAGCTCGCCAGTCTTCACCGGACGCGTAATTTTTACGCCTAGCTCGGAGAGCGCTGTCGTCAGGCGGCTGGCCAACTGGTCAGCCTTTGCGGCACAGTCGGCTCCACTTACTTCCAGGACCAGGCCGCCGGTGATTGCTCGCTTTTGGCGAACCTCTGAAATGCCGCATTCCGCCAGCCTCACCCGGGACCTAGCTGTGGACATCACTTGCGCGTATGTCACATTTGACCCCTCCGGCACCGTCAGCGTGATGGCTGCGGATGCGGGCAAACGAGCAGGTCTTGGCTTCACAGGGCCTTTTGCCGGTGGTCGCCTAGTATTGACTTGGGGCGCACTGGACCTGCCCGGATTTGACTTCCTACTGGCCACAGTGGCCCAAGTTTGGGACGCTGGGGTAGGGTTTTCCGGTGTGGGTCCAGAGCCCGAGGGCACCGCAGGGAGTGGAGCCGGAGGAGGCACTGTCTGCGGTTTCTTCCTTCGGCGGTTGCGCTTTACCGGTGTAACCACCGCCGCTGGAGCTGTCGCTGTAGGCATCTTTTGTGCCGGCGTCGTTGCTATCCTTCCCAGTGGAGGACGGATTGCCCTATCTGGAAAGATTTCCGCCATAAACTTTGCGAACCTCTCGTCCATGAGTTTCGCCACTTGGCTCAAGGAGAGAGGCTCCTGCTTGCTATGTGTCTCTCGGGACCCGCCGGATGTACCACGCGCAGGTTTAGCAGCGGCGCCTTCTCCACGTTGGAGCGCTTGCAGCTCCGTCGCCATGGTTGCCATTCTTGCCTCGAGACTGGAGACCTTGGAACGCAGGGTAGCATTCTCGCGCTCCAAACTCTCCATCCCCGCCTGTGACGTGGTTCGCTTCGTCAACTCGTCCGAGGCGGCTTTTGCCGTCCGGGCGGCCAGGCGCAGCTCACGTACAAGGTTACCCTTTAGATTTTTCGACTTGTTGGCGACTGTTTCTACCACCATCAACTTTTCGATGATGCGAGCCCCCAGGTCTGCTGTAGGCTGAACCCGCATCACGTCCGCCAACTCGTCCATAGTCGGAAGACCTCGGTACGATTTCGTGTCCGACTCCGTTTGCAACGGATCAAGGCAATCGTCCTCGGTGTAAACCTTCTCGCCCGAATTTCTCACCTGC
The DNA here is from genome assembly GCA_949709985.1 of Luffia ferchaultella. NCBI lineage: Eukaryota > Metazoa > Arthropoda > Insecta > Lepidoptera > Psychidae > Luffia > Luffia ferchaultella. Next base: position 35,120 of record OX453248.1, read on the forward strand.
CGATTCCTCGGCTTCTTTTCAAACGAGGCCACTGCGCTTGACGGAAGGTGACGCTTCCGACGTAGGGAGCCTACAGATGTCGCTGAAGTGTAGGACATCTGTGAGGCGTCCGATTCGGAGTCGCTCCCCAGAAGAGCGCTACTCCTGGTGACAGGCCGAACAAAGTCGGCTCGCTGTCGCCGTTCCTTCTCAGGTGTGCCTGCAGGACACACCTCGTGTACGCCACATGCCGCGGCCTCACTACTTCCAGCACCCGCTTGGGTGCTGGAAGTAGTAAAACTACCCGCAGCATTCACCCTATCTACGTCAATTTTGTTGGGGGTTTTTGTCATTTCCATACTGTTCCCACGAGTATGGGAGAAATAAAAGTCAATCTGGGCAGAGCTCCCCATACCCAGACAACCCAATTTACCCCTAGGAGGTCGGGAGGTATCCTAGGGTTGGCCGCTAATGACTGATGAGCTCCCCAGCCGCTCTTGCGAGCACCCCGACGCCACGTGCCTCAGCGCCGAGGATTGAGGATTTTTTATAGAGGTTGTCTCCTCGCGGTCCGGCCGGTTAAGGCAAGACCCTCATTCCCAAGACATGACTGGGTTTACGATATACTTCACATACCGAGCAGCACTCTAAAAGTAGAGTGGTCGGTATGCCCCGCCCGATGACTGAACTTTTCAGTGCACGGGTGACTCCGCGCCAGATTATTCGCCGATGATCAGCAAGATCTCATTATAAAAAGTTACTGACCATCGCCCAGGGTGCACCGGTCCTTGCCACTGCCTTTCTACCGGATTTGAGAAATCAAATAAAACGGCAGCAGAAGAACACACGAGGAGGTTATCTGGCATCGCACCCCAACCTAACCTAACCTAACCTAACCTAACCTAACCTAACCTAACCTAACCTAACCTAACCTAACCTAACCTAACCTAACCTAACCTAACCTAACCTAACCTAACCTAACCTAACCTAACCTAACCTAACCTAACCTAACCTAACCTAACCTAACCTAACCTAACCTAACCTAACCTAACCTAACCTAACCTAACCTAACCTAACCTAACCTAACCTAACCTAACCTAACCTAACCTAACCTAACCTAACCTAACCTAACCTAACCTAACCTAACCTAACCTAACCTAACCTAACCTAACCTAACCTAACCTAACCTAACCTAACCTAACCTAACCTAACCTAACCTAACCTAACCTAACCTAACCTAACCTAACCTAACCTAACCTAACCTAACCTAACCTAACCTAACCTAACCTAACCTAACCTAACCTAACCTAACCTAACCTAACCTAACCTAACCTAACCTAACCTAACCTAACCTAACCTAACCTAACCTAACCTAACCTAACCTAACCTAACCTAACCTAACCTAACCTAACCTAACCTAACCTAACCTAACCTAACCTAACCTAACCTAACCTAACCTAACCTAACCTAACCTAACCTAACCTAACCTAACCTAACCTAACCTAACCTAACCTAACCTAACCTAACCTAACCTAACCTAACCTAACCTAACCTAACCTAACCTAACCTAACCTAACCTAACCTAACCTAACCTAACCTAACCTAACCTAACCTAACCTAACCTAACCTAACCTAACCTAACCTAACCTAACCTAACCTAACCTAACCTAACCTAACCTAACCTAACCTAACCTAACCTAACCTAACCTAACCTAACCTAACCTAACCTAACCTAACCTAACCTAACCTAACCTAACCTAACCTAACCTAACCTAACCTAACCTAACCTAACCTAACCTAACCTAACCTAACCTAACCTAACCTAACCTAACCTAACCTAACCTAACCTAACCTAACCTAACCTAACCTAACCTAACCTAACCTAACCTAACCTAACCTAACCTAACCTAACCTAACCTAACCTAACCTAACCTAACCTAACCTAACCTAACCTAACCTAACCTAACCTAACCTAACCTAACCTAACCTAACCTAACCTAACCTAACCTAACCTAACCTAACCTAACCTAACCTAACCTAACCTAACCTAACCTAACCTAACCTAACCTAACCTAACCTAACCTAACCTAACCTAACCTAACCTAACCTAACCTAACCTAACCTAACCTAACCTAACCTAACCTAACCTAACCTAACCTAACCTAACCTAACCTAACCTAACCTAACCTAACCTAACCTAACCTAACCTAACCTAACCTAACCTAACCTAACCTAACCTAACCTAACCTAACCTAACCTAACCTAACCTAACCTAACCTAACCTAACCTAACCTAACCTAACCTAACCTAACCTAACCTAACCTAACCTAACCTAACCTAACCTAACCTAACCTAACCTAACCTAACCTAACCTAACCTAACCTAACCTAACCTAACCTAACCTAACCTAACCTAACCTAACCTAACCTAACCTAACCTAACCTAACCTAACCTAACCTAACCTAACCTAACCTAACCTAACCTAACCTAACCTAACCTAACCTAACCTAACCTAACCTAACCTAACCTAACCTAACCTAACCTAACCTAACCTAACCTAACCTAACCTAACCTAACCTAACCTAACCTAACCTAACCTAACCTAACCTAACCTAACCTAACCTAACCTAACCTAACCTAACCTAACCTAACCTAACCTAACCTAACCTAACCTAACCTAACCTAACCTAACCTAACCTAACCTAACCTAACCTAACCTAACCTAACCTAACCTAACCTAACCTAACCTAACCTAACCTAACCTAACCTAACCTAACCTAACCTAACCTAACCTAACCTAACCTAACCTAACCTAACCTAACCTAACCTAACCTAACCTAACCTAACCTAACCTAACCTAACCTAACCTAACCTAACCTAACCTAACCTAACCTAACCTAACCTAACCTAACCTAACCTAACCTAACCTAACCTAACCTAACCTAACCTAACCTAACCTAACCTAACCTAACCTAACCTAACCTAACCTAACCTAACCTAACCTAACCTAACCTAACCTAACCTAACCTAACCTAACCTAACCTAACCTAACCTAACCTAACCTAACCTAACCTAACCTAACCTAACCTAACCTAACCTAACCTAACCTAACCTAACCTAACCTAACCTAACCTAACCTAACCTAACCTAACCTAACCTAACCTAACCTAACCTAACCTAACCTAACCTAACCTAACCTAACCTAACCTAACCTAACCTAACCTAACCTAACCTAACCTAACCTAACCTAACCTAACCTAACCTAACCTAACCTAACCTAACCTAACCTAACCTAACCTAACCTAACCTAACCTAACCTAACCTAACCTAACCTAACCTAACCTAACCTAACCTAACCTAACCTAACCTAACCTAACCTAACCTAACCTAACCTAACCTAACCTAACCTAACCTAACCTAACCTAACCTAACCTAACCTAACCTAACCTAACCTAACCTAACCTAACCTAACCTAACCTAACCTAACCTAACCTAACCTAACCTAACCTAACCTAACCTAACCTAACCTAACCTAACCTAACCTAACCTAACCTAACCTAACCTAACCTAACCTAACCTAACCTAACCTAACCTAACCTAACCTAACCTAACCTAACCTAACCTAACCTAACCTAACCTAACCTAACCTAACCTAACCTAACCTAACCTAACCTAACCTAACCTAACCTAACCTAACCTAACCTAACCTAACCTAACCTAACCTAACCTAACCTAACCTAACCTAACCTAACCTAACCTAACCTAACCTAACCTAACCTAACCTAACCTAACCTAACCTAACCTAACCTAACCTAACCTAACCTAACCTAACCTAACCTAACCTAACCTAACCTAACCTAACCTAACCTAACCTAACCTAACCTAACCTAACCTAACCTAACCTAACCTAACCTAACCTAACCTAACCTAACCTAACCTAACCTAACCTAACCTAACCTAACCTAACCTAACCTAACCTAACCTAACCTAACCTAACCTAACCTAACCTAACCTAACCTAACCTAACCTAACCTAACCTAACCTAACCTAACCTAACCTAACCTAACCTAACCTAACCTAACCTAACCTAACCTAACCTAACCTAACCTAACCTAACCTAACCTAACCTAACCTAACCTAACCTAACCTAACCTAACCTAACCTAACCTAACCTAACCTAACCTAACCTAACCTAACCTAACCTAACCTAACCTAACCTAACCTAACCTAACCTAACCTAACCTAACCTAACCTAACCTAACCTAACCTAACCTAACCTAACCTAACCTAACCTAACCTAACCTAACCTAACCTAACCTAACCTAACCTAACCTAACCTAACCTAACCTAACCTAACCTAACCTAACCTAACCTAACCTAACCTAACCTAACCTAACCTAACCTAACCTAACCTAACCTAACCTAACCTAACCTAACCTAACCTAACCTAACCTAACCTAACCTAACCTAACCTAACCTAACCTAACCTAACCTAACCTAACCTAACCTAACCTAACCTAACCTAACCTAACCTAACCTAACCTAACCTAACCTAACCTAACCTAACCTAACCTAACCTAACCTAACCTAACCTAACCTAACCTAACCTAACCTAACCTAACCTAACCTAACCTAACCTAACCTAACCTAACCTAACCTAACCTAACCTAACCTAACCTAACCTAACCTAACCTAACCTAACCTAACCTAACCTAACCTAACCTAACCTTTTTTTTTTTTTTTTTTTTTTTTTCGTGGGGAAATCCGTCATGGATACCCGCCGTCCTGGGGAGGGACGATGGGTTATGCCGGACTCCTACCGGCCAAAACCCCACGGTGGCAATCTCTGGCGCTTATAGAAGGAATCCGGGTGTCGCCTAAGCATTCCTTCCGGAGACCCTCTAGCGCCACGCCGCGACTTAGCGGCTCATCTCAGGGGTGCCAGGTTGGCGCCCCTCAACACCCTCACGGTGTTTGCAGCAATACGATGCCACTATCGTGTCGCTGCCCTCCCCGGGGTCACGTTTGATGGCGGTAGAGCCTCCCCGCTCTAGCCGCCTGCGACCCCGATGACCCCTTTTAGTCGCCTCTTACGACAGGCAGGGGATACCTTGGATGTATTCTAAGCCCCAATCCACAGGGCGCAACCTAACCTAACCTAACCTAACCTAACCTAACCTAACCTAACCTAACCTAACCTAACCTAACCTAACCTAACCTAACCTAACCTAACCTAACCTTTTTTTTTTTTTTTTTTTTTTTTTTTTTTTTTTTTTTTTTTTTTTCGTGGGGAAATCCGTCATGGATACCCGCCTTCCTGGGGAGGGACGATGGGTTATGCCGGACTCCTACCGGCTAAAACCCCACGGTGGCCAATCTCCGGCGCTTGTCGAGGGAATCCGGGGGCCGCCTTAGCATTACTTCCGGAGACCCTCTACCGCCACGCTGCGACCTCGCAGCTCATCTCAGGGGAGCCAGATTGACTCCCCTCTACACCCTCCTGGTGTGTGCAGCACTACAATGCCACGATTGTGCTGCCGCCCTCCCCGGGGTCACGTTTGATGGCGTTAGAGCCTCCCCGCTCTAGACGCCTGTGACCCCGATGACCCCTTTTAGTCGCCTCTTACGACAGGCAGGAGATACCTTGGATGTATTCTAAGCCCCAATCCACAGGGCGTCGTGCGCTTACGGTACTGCGCGGCCAAATGCCCGCCGTCTGCGCCCAGTCCTCCTCCGGCGAAGTTGAGAAGCGGAGGCATCGTCTTCTCTCATACGCTCTGCCGCCTCCTTCTGCGACATTACTTCCTGACAGAAGGAGACCATTGCTTTCCACGCATTCTCGCTGTCGACCATAGATTTGATTACAGCCGAAAGCGAGAGATCTGACCCAATCGCAGCCACGAGGTCTGCTCGCGGCTCCGCCCATGCTGGGCACACGGCTAAGGTATGCTGCGCTGTGTCTTCGGCGCAGCCGCAGCTGTGACATTGCGGTGTCTCTTCTCTTCGTGCCATCCTGTACAAGTACTCCCCAAAGCAACCATGTCCGGAGAGGACCTGCACAAGATGGAACGTGAGTGCTCCCAGACGGCTTACTTCAACCCACTTCTCAAGAACGGGTCGTATGGCTCCGATGATTCGGATACCGACTGTTGGCTCTTCCAACTTTTCCCTCCACTTCTGCAAGAGGGTCTCGAATAACCTCTTTTTCCAACGCTTGATTGCCCCTGGAGGTGCAGGATTGCCTTGTGACCTTGACTCCGACACTTTACGGTAAACTTCGGCTAGCACCTCAGCCTCCAGCTCCCATGGAGGGGTGCCGGCCAGAACGCACGCTGCATCGCACGATATGGTGCGGTATCCTCTTATGAGCCTGACCGCCATGACCCGCTGCGGTCGTCGCAGCAGTGTCAGGTTATGTTCGGTCAGGCTGTCTACCCATATTGGGGCACCATAGAGGGCCATCGACCTTACCACACCGGCATACAACCGGCGGCAGCCAGCGTTCGGCCCTCCCACATTGGGAAGTAAGCGACTCAGAGCGCCGGCAGCTGCGACGAGTTTCGGAGCCAGGCGGACAAAGTGCTCTTTGAAGTTCCATCGACTGTCAAGTACGAGGCCGAGATAGCGCATCGTCGACTTGACAGCGATGGAAGTTCCGCTAACCACAAGATGGGATCCGACTGGAGGGGCTCTTCGAGGTCCGTGGAAGCACAGAGCCTCAGACTTGTTTAGAGCCACCTTTAATCCCAACCGCTGGATCCTCGCAACCACTTGGGCCAGCCCAGCCGTGGCAAGTATGGCGGCGTCTCTGTATGTGCTTCCTCGGGCTATCACGAGGGTGTCGTCTGCATAGCAAGTCACACTGACACCCCTTAACCAAGCTCCTCGTAGCACCCAGTCATATCCGATGTTCCACAGAAGCGGTCCGAGGACCGATCCCTGCGGAACACCGCACGACATCCTCCGTCTTTGCCATGTACTCTGTGTCGGGAACATGACGGCCCTCTCAGAGAGATATGCCGCAACTACTTTCCATAGGTACTCGGGCACTCTGTGGTACCGCAGCGCCTCCTTGATAGTGCCCCACGGCAGGGTGTTAAAGGCGTTTGCTATGTCTAAAGACACCGCCAAAACGACCTCACCCTGAGACACCGCCTCCTCCGCCAGAGTCCGCACCCGCGTAATCGCGTCAATAGTAGACCTTCCCCGACGAAAACCAAACTGGTGGACACTGAGGTCCCGTCCTGACTGTTCCAGGTAGTTGACGATGCGAGCAGCTATCACCCGTTCAAACAGTTTCCCCATCTCGTCGAGCAAAACTATGGGCCTATATGCAGACGGTGAGTCGGCCGGACGTCCCTCTTTTCTTAACAAGACCAGATTCCCTGTCTTCCAGCGGATGGGAAATTGGCCCTGCGCAAGACATGCGCTAAACAGCAACCTTACCTTTTCCCCAAGTGGCCCCAAAGCTAGCACTAGGGCACGGCCGGGGACTCCGTCAGGGCCCGGAGCAGTGTTTTTGCTTTTAAGCCGCAACACCGCCGCCTTCAGCTCGCCCTCAGTCACTTCTGGCGTATTCCCGGCCTCGCCGCTTTCTAAATTCAACGCCGCCATCTGCGGAGGAGTATGGTCAGCTATGTTCGGAAACAGAGCCTCCACTACTTGATCTAACAATTGAGGCTGGAGACTCTGTGTCAGTGGGGGAGCCCATGGGCGAAGTTTGGACCTCACCATTCTGTACGGACGCCCCCACGGATCCCTGTTGAGTGTCTCGAGCATTTCCTCCGCCGCCAAGGATTTTGCTTTGGCTATACCGATTTGGAGGGCCTTCTTGCACTGTTGATAAGCAGCATAGAGAAGGGTCTCCTCCGAATCGTTTCTTCTGCGTCGCCTTCGGCTTCGGGTGTACTGGCGTCTCGCACACACGCACGCTTGTCGCAGCTGTGCAATCTCATCAGACCACCAGTACACCCTACGTCTAGGCGAGTATCGCCCGACGCGAGGCATGGCTGCATCACAAATACACGACATGGCCTTCTCGAGCTGTTCCGCCTCTTCCTCCACATCCGACAGTATCTCAGATCCGGCTGCCCAGGCCTGGACTATGGCTGCCTCCTGTAAGGCCTCTCTGTCTAAGCATTTGACTTTCCAGCGAGGGCCATCTCTTCCCTGGAAACAGTTTGGACCTCTCGAGGCACCTGGAAGTGCGGAAACAGTAAATTGGACATAGCAGTGATCTGATAATGTTTCCACACTCTCCAGCACTTCCCAGTTTCGGACACGGCGCGCCAGTGCAGGACTTGCGAACGTTACGTCCACTATTGATCCGCCCTGCAGTCGCACACACGTATTAGCCGTTCCCCGATTGAGGATGGTCAGACCGGTAGTCATCAGCCACTCCTCCACAGCTTCACCACGTACGTTTGTCGAGGGGCATCCCCACGCGACAGATTTGGCATTTAGGTCCCCTGCGACCAGCACGGGGTACATGTGGCTTTGCCTGGTTGCAGTTTCCACTTCATCCAAAAAGATCTCAAATTCAGCGAGACTTCGGTTTGGGGAGAAATATGTGCCGATAATCACAATATCTCCAACTTGTGCCGAGACAAAACCGTGTCCCCTTTTAACATCAACTAAAGGAGGAGACTCAGCAGCCCGTCGACTGACGATCGCCACCACGTTATCAAGGTCACCCACCCAATCACCGCTGGAAGGGACGAAATAGGGTTCGGCGACCACCGCTACATGTATTGACCTCTCCGCCATGCACTGAGCCAAAAGGTCCTGTGCTCTAGCGGAGTGGTTTATATTCGCCTGCAGCATTCTGTACTCCATCCCTAACATACTTCAGTTTGTGCTTCTCCTTCCTCTTCCATCGGCACTGATGGGCAGGAGGGCTGCGGCTGAGTCTTAGCTTCAGCGGCGGTCCTTACTCCTTTCTTTTTCTTCACTGGGCGAGAGGCAGCACATGCCGTGCTCCCCACCCTGTGACTGTCAGGCTTGCTCGCCGCCGCACATATAAAGCAGTGGGGCTTGGCAGAGCATTTTGCGGCCTTGTGGCCAGTTTGCCCGCAGTTGTAGCACTGGTCACTGCGGTCCACCTCTGATGTGCAATGCGCCCTTACGTGGCCTTTTTCAAGGCATCGGAAGCAGTGCATCGGCCTGTTGTTGAGAAGCTTTATTTGTACTGACGTCCACCCGACGTGCAGTCGCTTCCCTTCCGCTAGCTTCTTCGCAGCCATGACTGGGCAGCGAACCCATGCCGTCCCCGTGCTTGAAGGACCAAGGCCGCAGCGGATTTCGCCGACCTTGACGGATTCTAGAGGGCAATCTCCTGCTCGAGCAATCGCTTCCGCCAGTTCACCTTGAGTGACCGTGTCATCCAGACTGGTCACGCGAAGCTCCGCGCACTTTGTCGGTCTGGAGACTCGCACATCTTCTTCTCCCAAGGCCTTGCGAAGACTCTCTGCTAGGGAGTCGGCCTTTCCTCCACTTGTTGAGCCAGGTACCTCTAAAATTCGGGCACCTGTTACGGCTCGCCGGAAGCGGAGATCCGATATCCCAAGGTTGGTCAAGTCAACCTTTGACTTCGCCTCGGTTAGCACCTTTGCGTACGTCACGCCTCTCTCCTCGGCACCAGGCTGCAGTGTTATTACTACAGCTGCCGAACGAGGGGGACGCAGTTTCGCCAGTTTTGGTTGGCTACCTGTTGCAACCTGGGCGACTTTCGCCTTTCGTCCTCGGGTCTTAGGCTGTTGCGGCTTGGTCCCGCGCTTTGCCACTGTGACCCAGCTTTCATCCATGTTTTTGGGAGCCGGCGGTAGGGGGCGGGCCACCTTTGAGACAGAAGTCTCGGCAACATCATTCTTCCTCCCCCTCGACTTTCTTCTCCGAGGTTTTGCGGAAGGCAGAGGATGGGCAGCTGTCGCGGTGCCATCTTTTTCCTTCGATCCTTTCTTCCCCTTCTTCCCCTTCTGGGGTTCAGGAGCATGAGAAGATCGAACCGTAGGCTCAGCTGCAACTACCCTCTCTGGAGAGGGAATTACGGCTGACACGTTGTCGTCTGACTTCTTTTTATCCGCAGTCAACGGAGGGCGGAGGCGCCGCTCTGGAAGTAGCCTATCCTCCAGCGCCTCGAGCCGCGCGTTCACCATGGTCCCCACCTGGATCATTATGGTTCTCGTCAGTTCTTCTGGCTGCGGCTCATTGCCTAATCCTCCAGCCGTTGAAGTGACGGGTGGTGGGACCATTCGACACCGCTCCATGTCCGCTCTCATAGCTGTTATATCTCCGCGGAGCTCAGCTAGTTCTTTCTGCAAGCGCGCGTTTTCTGCCTGCAGATTCGCCATCTCTTCGGCCCCCGGGATCCGGCTGAGGGACTCAAAATCCGCCTCGATTGCGTTGGCCACATCCTTCAGAGCACGGACGAATGTGCCCTTAAGGTTTGCCGACTTGCTTGCGACCATGCGTATAGTGGTCACCCCATCTCGGACCCGTTTGTTCAGGTCGACAGCCAGCGCCTGCTCCGAAGTCGTCGAGGAGGCTTTGGATAGAGGCGCAGATATCCTAGTCCGATATTCGCGAGCTAACTGTGCGGCCTCCTCCTCAGCTTGGAGTTCCAGCTCCTTTTTCTTTGCAGCATTGACCGCCTCTTTAGCCTTTGCTAGACCTATGTATTGGCCAGTAGTCGGCGGTCGACCTCTTCCCCTTTGGGAGCTGGTGAGTTTCACCGGTAACTCAGCCAGGTCGCGTCGGTCGGGGTTACTTCTTTTTCGTCCTACTTGCGGAGCACGGACGAGTGCCTGCTCGGATGACTCCTTTGGGTCCGACTCTGTATAATGCGAATCTGTGTCCGCTGATTCCTCCGATTGGTCCAATTCGATCCGACCAGTCGACTTCTTCTGAGAAGAGTGGCCCGATGGAGGGCGACGCTTCCGATGTCGGGAACTCACAGATGCCACCGAAGTATAGGACATCTGTGAGGTATCCGAATCGGAGCCGCTCACCAGAAGAGCGCCACTCCTTGTAACTGGCCGAACAAAGTCGGCTCGCTGCCGCTGTTTCTTCTCTGACGTGTCCATCGGACACATCTCATAAACGTCGCATGCCGCGGCCTCACTACTTCCAGCACCCGCTTGGGTGCTGGAAGTAGTAAAACTACCCGCAGCATCTTCTTCTTCGTCAAAATGTTTAAGGGGGGGTTTTTTCGTCATTTCCATTTTGAATCCCACGAGTATGGGAGAAATAAAAGTCAATCTGGGCAGAGCTCCCTATACCCAGACAACCCAAATTACCCCTAGGAGGTCGGGAAGTATCCTAGGGTTGGCCGCTAGTGACTGATGAGCTCCCCAGCCGCTCTTGCGAGCACCCCGACGCCACGTGCCTCAGCGCCGAGGATTGAGGATTTTTTATAGAGGTTGTCTCCTCGCGGTCCGGCCGGTTAAGGCAAGACCCTCGTTCCCAAGACATGACTGGGTTTACGATATATCCGCATAACGAGCTACACTCTAAAAGTAGAGTGGCCGTTATGCCCCGCCCGATCACTGAGCTTTTCAGTGCCCAGGTGACTCCCCGCCAGATTATTCGCCGATGACCAGCAAGATCTCACAGGGAAAAGTTACTGATCATCGCCCAGGGTGCACCGGTCCTTGCCACTGCCTTTCTACTGGATTAAAGAAATCAAATAAAACGGCAGCAGAAGAACACACGAGGAGGTTATCTGGCATCGCACCCCAACCTAACCTAACCTAACCTAACCTAACCTAACCTAACCTAACCTAACCTAACCTAACCTAACCTAACCTAACCTAACCTAACCTAACCTAACCTAACCTAACCTTTTTTTTTTTTTTTTTTTTTTTTTTCGTGGGGAAATCCGTCATGGATACCCGCCGTCCTGGGGAGGGACGATGGGTTATGCCGGACTCCTACCGGCTAAAACCCCACGGTGGCCAATCTCCGGCGCTTGTCGAGGGAACCCGGGGGCCGCCTTAGCATTACTTTTCCGGAGACCCTCTACCGCCACGCTGCGACCTCGCAGCTCATCTCAGGGGAGCCAGATTGACTCCCCTCTACACCCTCCTGGTGTGTGCAGCAGTACAATGCCACGATTGTGCTGCCGCCCTCCCCGGGGTCACGTTTGATGGCGTTAGAGCCTCCCCGCTCTAGACGCCTGTGACCCCGATGACCCCTTTTAGTCGCCTCTTACGACAGGCAGGGGATACCTTGGATGTATTCTAAGCCCCAATCCACAGGGCGTCGTGCGCTTACGGTACTGCGCGGCCAAATGCCCGCCGTCTGCGCCCAGTCCTCCTCCGGCGAAGTTGAGAAGCGGAGGCATCGTCTTCTCTCATACGCTCTGCCGCCTCCTTCTGCGACATTACTTCCTGACAGAAGGAGACCATTGCTTTCCACGCATTCTCGCTGTCGACCATAGATTTGATTACAGCCGAAAGCGAGAGATCTGACCCAATCGCAGCCACGAGGTCTGCTCGCGGCTCCGCCCATGCTGGGCACACGGCTAAGGTATGTTGCGCTGTGTCTTCGGCGCAGCCGCAGCTGTGACATTGCGGTGTCTCTTCTCTTCGTGCCATCCTGTACAAGTACTCCCCAAAGCAACCATGTCCGGAGAGGACCTGCACAAGATGGAACGTGAGTGCTCCCAGACGGCTTACTTCAACCCACTTCTCAAGAACGGGTCGTATGGCTCCGATGATTCGGATACCGACTGTTGGCTCTTCCAACTTTTCCCTCCACTTCTGCAAGAGGGTCTCGAATAACCTCTTTTTCCAACGCTTGATTGTCCCTGGAGGTGCAGGATTGCCTTGTGACCTTGACTCCGACACTTTACGGTAAACTTCGGCTAGCACCTCAGCCTCCAGCTCCCATGGAGGGGTGCCGGCCAGAACGCACGCTGCATCGCACGATATGGTGCGGTATCCTCTTATGAGCCTGACCGCCATGACCCGCTGCGGTCGTCGCAGCAGTGTCAGGTTATGTTCGGTCAGGCTGTCTACCCATATTGGGGCACCATAGAGGGCCATCGACCTTACCACACCGGCATACAACCGGCGGCAGCCAGCGTTCGGCCCTCCCACATTGGGAAGTAAGCGACTCAGAGCGCCGGCAGCTGCGACGAGTTTCGGAGCCAGGCGGACAAAGTGCTCTTTGAAGTTCCATCGACTGTCAAGTACGAGGCCGAGATAGCGCATCGTCGACTTGACAGCGATGGAAGTTCCGCTAACCACAAGATGGGATCCGACTGGAGGGGCTCTTCGAGGTCCGTGGAAGCACAGAGCCTCAGACTTGTTTAGAGCCACCTTTAATCCCAACCGCTGGATCCTCGCAACCACTTGGGCCAGCCCAGCCGTGGCAAGTATGGCGGCGTCTCTGTATGTGCTTCCTCGGGCTATCACGAGGGTGTCGTCTGCATAGCAAGTCACACTGACACCCCTTAACCAAGCTCCTCGTAGCACCCAGTCATATCCGATGTTCCACAGAAGCGGTCCGAGGACCGATCCCTGCGGAACACCGCACGACATCCTCCGTCTTTGCCATGTACTCTGTGTCGGGAACATGACGGCCCTCTCAGAGAGATATGCCGCAACTACTTTCCATAGGTACTCGGGCACTCTGTGGTACCGCAGCGCCTCCTTGATAGTGCCCCACGGCAGGGTGTTAAAGGCGTTTGCTATGTCTAAAGACACCGCCAAAACGACCTCACCCTGAGACACCGCCTCCTCCGCCAGAGTCCGCACCCGCGTAATCGCGTCAATAGTAGACCTTCCCCGACGAAAACCAAACTGGTGGACACTGAGGTCCCGTCCTGACTGTTCCAGGTAGTTGACGATGCGAGCAGCTATCACCCGTTCAAACAGTTTCCCCATCTCGTCGAGCAAAACTATGGGCCTATATGCAGACGGTGAGTCAGCCGGACGTCCCTCTTTTCTTAACAAGACCAGATTCCCTGTCTTCCAGCGGATGGGAAATTGGCCCTGCGCAAGACATGCGCTAAACAGCAACCTTACCTTTTCCCCAAGTGGCCCCAAAGCTAGCACTAGGGCACGGCCGGGGACTCCGTCAGGGCCCGGAGCAGTGTTTTTGCTTTTAAGCCGCAACACCGCCGCCTTCAGCTCGCCCTCAGTCACTTCTGGCGTATTCCCGGCCTCGCCGCTTTCTAAATTCAACGCCGCCATCTGCGGAGGAGTATGGTCAGCCATGTTCGGAAACAGAGCCTCCACTACTTGATCTAACAATTGAGGCTGGAGACTCTGTGTCAGTGGGGGAGCCCATGGGCGAAGTTTGGACCTCACCATTCTGTACGGACGCCCCCACGGATCCCTGTTGAGTGTCTCGAGCATTTCCTCCGCCGCCAAGGATTTTGCTTTGGCTATACCGATTTGGAAGGCCTTCTTGCACTGTTGATAAGCAGCATAGAGAAGGGTCTCCTCCGAATCGTTTCTTCTGCGTCGCCTTCGGCTTCGGGTGTACTGGCGTCTCGCACACACGCACGCTTGTCGCAACTGTGCAATCTCATCAGACCACCAGTACACCCTACGTCTAGGCGAGTATCGCCCGACGCGAGGCATGGCTGCATCACAAATACACGACATGGCCTTCTCGAGCTGTTCCGCCTCTTCCTCCACATCCGACAGTATCTCAGATCCGGCTGCCCAGGCCTGGACTATGGCTGCCTCCTGTAAGGCCTCTCTGTCTAAGCATTTGACTTTCCAGCGAGGGCCATCTCTTCCCTGGAAACAGTTTGGACCTCTCGAGGCACCTGGAAGTGCGGAAACAGTAAATTGGACATAGCAGTGATCTGATAATGTTTCCACACTCTCCAGCACTTCCCAGTTTCGGACACGGCGCGCCAATGCAGGACTTGCGAACGTTACGTCCACGATTGATCCGCCTTGCAGTCGCACACACGTGTTAGCCGTTCCCCGATTGAGGATGGTCAGACCGGTAGTCATCAGCCACTCCTCCACAGCTTCACCACGTACGTTTGTCGAGGGGCATCCCCACGCGACAGATTTGGCATTTAGGTCCCCTGCGACCAGCACGGGGTACATGTGGCTTTGCCTGGTTGCAGTTTCCACTTCATCCAAAAAGATCTCAAATTCAGCGAGACTTCGGTTTGGGGAGAAATATGTACCGATAATCACTATATCTCCAACTTGTGCCGAGACAAAACCGTGTCCCCTTTTAACATCAACTAAAGGAGGAGACTCAGCAGCCCGTCGACTGACGATCGCCACCACGTTATCAAGGTCACCCACCCAATCACCGCTGGAAGGGACGAAATAGGGTTCGGCGACCACCGCTACATGTATTGACCTCTCCGCCATGCACTGAGCCAAAAGGTCCTGTGCTCTAGCGGAGTGGTTTATATTCGCCTGCAGCATTCTGTACTCCATCCCTAACATACTTCAGTTTGTGCTTCTCCTTCCTCTTCCATCGGCACTGATGGGCAGGAGGGCTGCGGCTGAGTCTTAGCTCCAGCGGCGGTCCTTACTCCTTTCTTTTTCTTCACTGGGCGAGAGGCAGCACATGCCGTGCTCCCCACCCTGTGACTGTCAGGCTTGCTCGCCGCCGCACATATAAAGCAGTGTGGCTTGGCAGAGCATTTTGCGGCCTTGTGGCCAGTTTGCCCGCAGTTGTAGCACTGGTCACTGCGGTCCACCTCTGATGTGCAATGCGCCCTTACGTGGCCTTTTTCAAGGCATCGGAAGCAGTGCATCGGCCTGTTGTTGAGAAGCTTTATTTGTACTGACGTCCACCCGACGTGCAGTCGCTTCCCTTCCGCTAGCTTCTTCGCAGCCATGACTGGGCAGCGAACCCATGCCGTCCCCGTGCTTGAAGGACCAAGGCCGCAGCGGATTTCGCCGACCTTGACGGATTCTAGAGGGCAATCTCCTGCTCGAGCAATCGCTTCCGCCAGTTCACCTTGAGTGACCGTGTCATCCAGACTGGTCACGCGAAGCTCCGCGCACTTTGTCGGTCTGGAGACTCGCACATCTTCTTCTCCCAAGGCCTTGCGAAGACTCTCTGCTAGGGAGTCGGCCTTTCCTCCACTTGTTGAGCCAGGTACCTCTAAAATTCGGGCACCTGTTACGGCTCGCCGAAAGCGGAGATCCGATATCCCAAGGTTGGTCAAGTCAACCTTTGACTTCGCCTCGGTTAGCACCTTTGCATACGTCACGCCTCTCTCCTCGGCACCAGGCTGCAGTGTTATTACTACAGCTGCCGAACGAGGGGGACGCAGTTTCGCCGGTTTTGGTTGGCTACTTGTTGCAACCTGGGCGACTTTCGCCTTTCGTCCTCGGGTCAACCTAACCTAACCTAACCTAACCTAACCTAACCTAACCTAACCTAACCTAACCTAACCTAACCTAACCTAACCTAACCTAACCTAACCTAACCTAACCTAACCTAACCTAACCTAACCTAACCTAACCTAACCCTAATTCCATTTTACAATTTGACAATGAATTTGACTGACTACATTTTAAGTTGACTAATATAACAATCGAAATATGATCTAGAATGTTAAGGAAAAGGGGAAGAGTACAACAGGGAAAATAATTATAAAATCATAAATATGGATGTAGAAAGGAAAGTGGAGGGATCAAAAGAAGGAGTAAATAAATGGGCAAATGGAGGCAGAGGAGAGACGGAGAAGAAAAGTAATAAAATAAATAAAAGTAATTGATAAGATAAGTAATTGAAAATAGTATATTGACAAATTTGGATAGTAAATCTAATAAAAATGTATATAATATTAAACCATATATAAACAAAGAGTAACAGTGAAGGTAGTAAAACGGGGAATATATACATAAAATCATAAATATGGAGGTAGAAAGAGGATCGGGAGGGAAAGTAAGTGAATGGGCAAATGGAGGCAGAGGAGAAAGGGAAAATAAATAAGTAATAAAATAAATAATAGTAATAAATTAAATGGTTAATAGAAAATAGTATATTGACGGATGTGGATAGTAAATCTAATAAAATGTATATAATATTAAACCATATATAAACAAAGAATAACGGTAAAGATAGTATAAATATGGAATAGAGAAATAAATATATAATTAGAATAGGGAAAATATAAAGGAAAATATATATTTCAAGGACCCCGCAAAATAAATAGCGGGGGGGACAAAGGAACACGAGTTTAAAAAAAAAAAAAAAAAAACCTAACCTAACCTAACCTTTTTTTTTTTTTTTCGTGGGGAAATCCGTCATGGATACCTACCGTCCTGGGGAGGGACGATAGGTTATGCCGGACTCCTACCGGCTAAAACCCCACGGTGCTCCTCCTTTCACCCTGTTCCGGGGCTACGGGATTCACTTTCGTATTCTGCCGCAGCCCCAGAGAGTGCTGGCCCGCTTGAGCAAGCAGGCCCCTCCTTGGGCAAAGGGCTTGTTGCCTTTGCAACCTCTAAAGAAGCGCGCGCGCGGAGCACGTGCGTTGCCGCCTCAGGCCTGTGTGTTCGGACGGCAGGCTTCCCCAAACCTACCGCCCACAGGCTTTATTTATGGGGGCTGGAGGTCGTCGCGTACCCTCCTGCGCCCGGTACGCCTTCTACGGATCGAGAGTGAGGCGGACGTCATCTCTCTCTCTCTTTCCGCAGCTTCCTTCGCGGCCATCACCACCTCGCAAAATGTAGCGACGGCCGTCCATTTCTCATCGCTTTCGACTATGGAACGCACTACAGCCGGAAGCGTGAGATCGCCCCCAATCGACTCGACGAGGTTTTGGCGTTGTTCAGCCCACGCCTGACAGTGTTCCAGGGTGTGCTGCGCCGTGTCCTCGGAGTGACTCTCGCAGTGGTGGCACTGCGGCGTCTGCGCCTTACCTATGCGGCACAGGTACTTTCCGAAACAGCCATTAGGCTTGCTGCTTCGAAAGAGATCGTGCGGTACCCCCTACTGATTCTGATGGCCATCGCCCTCTGCGGTTTCCGCAGTATTGCAATGTTGTGGGCCGTCAGATTTGCTCCCCATATTGGGGCTCCATAGAGGGCCATGGATCGCACGACCCCTAAATACAGCCGCCGACAGGAGCCGCTAGGCCCGCCGAGTCTAGGCAGCAGCCCAGACAGTGCAGACGCCGCTTTCATTAGCTTGGGTGCTAGTCGACGGAAGTGTTCATTGAAGTTCCACCGACCGTCTAGGACGAGTCCCAGGTACTTCATCGTCGAACCGACGTCGATGTGAACTCCACCCACTGTGATACGTGATCCCGACGGTGGCATGTTCCGTGGTCCGTGAAAACACAGAGCCTCGGACTTCGTGAGTGCCACCTCGAGACCCAACCGTCGTATCCTAGCCACCACTTGTGCCACCCTTGCTGTGGCCAATAAGGCCACTTCCCGGTGTGACTTTCCCCGTGCAGTCACCAGTGTGTCGTCAGCGTAACAAGTCAAGCTGACGCCACGGAGGCACTCACCTCTGAGCACCCAGTCGTATCCGATGTTCCACAAAAGCGGACCCAGGACCGATCCTTGTGGAACACCGCATGTCATCGCTCGGTGACTCCATCTATCCCTGCACGGGTACGTTACTGCCCTATCAGTGAGGTACGCCTCGACTGAATTGCGAAGGTAAGAAGGCACTCGGTGGTATATGAGCGCCTCCTTGATACAGTTCCAGGGCAAAGTGTTGAAAGCGTTGGCGATATCGAGTGACACCGCCAATACCACCTCACCCCGAGACATGGCTTCCTCCGCTTGGGTCTTCACGCGCTTGATCGCGTCAATGGTGGAGCGCCCCTGACGAAAACCAAACTGATTCTCGTTTAGGTCGGGACCCACCCCCGCCAGGTGCCGGACGAGGCGATCCGCAATTATGCGCTCGAGGAGCTTGCCCACCTCGTCCAGCAACACGATGGGGCGGTATGCGGATGGTGAGTCCGTTGGGCGCCCCTCCTTCCTGAGCAGGACCAATTTGCCAGTTTTCCAACGCAATGGAAACTGGCCACGCTCAAAGCACGCGCTGAAGAGCCCTCTCAGCCGAGGCTCGAGAGCCTTGTGTGCCAGAACCCACGCACGGCCCGGTATACCGTCGGGTCCTGGAGCGGTGTACTTGGCCTTCAACCGTTTCACCGCCGCTCTCAATTCCATCTCAGTCACACCGGGAACCTGGTCGCCATCGTGTGCGTCGGGCGCTGTCGGAGGCGAAGCCATCGAAGGAGGCGTCCACTCCTCTCTGGTGGGAAACAGACCGGACACCACGTCTTCTATGAGCTGAGGCTGGAGACTCTTCGTTAAAGGGGGAACCCATGAACGAAGTTTGCCCCTCACCATGTTGTAGGGGCGTCCCCATGGGTCTCTGTCGAGAGTCCCCAGCATCTCTTCTCTGGCTCGGTCCTTCGCTTTCCGAATGGCAAGCTGCAGGGCCTTCTTGGCTGTCCTGTACAATTCGTACAGCTCCAGTTCGGCGACCGCTGCATTATGCGTGCGATCACGCCTCCTGCGATGCCTGGCATACTGGCGTCGTGACAATACGCACGCATGACGCAGTTGTGCGATCTCTTCAGACCACCAGTACACCTGACGTCTAGCAGGCCGAGACCTGACTCGGGGCATCGCCGCATCACACACGCTTACCATCGTTTCGCGAAACCATTCCGCCTCCTCCTCGATGTCGGTGGGTCTCTCAGGCGTCGACGCCCAAGACGCAACTATGGAGGCTTCTAAGAGAGCCACCTTATCGAGTTGTTTAAGCGCCCAACGCGGGCCATCCTCAACCATGTTTGGATGGGCTTGGCTGTATGGAGCCCGGACAGGGATATCGAACCGAATGTACCGGTGGTCCGATAGAGTTTCTACCTCCTCCATAACCCTCCAATGTTGTACACGGTGCGATAGAGTCTGACTAGCAAACGACACGTCCACTATAGACCCGCCGTGTTGGCGCACGCATGTCTCAGCTGATCCACGGTTCAGAACGACGAGGTTCGCTCCCAGTACCCAATCCTCAAGCGCCTCACCACGCGCGTCCGTGAACGGACAACCCCAAGCCGTGGATTTGGCGTTGAAGTCCCCGAGGACGAGCACTGGGTGAGGATGGCTGCGGCCGACGATTGCGCCCACCTCCACCAAGAACGCCTCAAAGTCCGCGAGACTTTGGTTTGGCGAGAAATAGACCCCTATTACAAAAACATCTCCGATCAAGGCCGCCACGCTGCCCCGACCCTTCGCTACTTTATCAAAGGGAGGGGCGCCGGCGGTTGCCCTGGAGACGATTGCAACGGAGCCCAGGATGTCGCCAATCCAGTCCTCCCTTTGGGGAACGAAGTATGGCTCGGCGACCACGCGCACATTTATCAACCACTCCGCCATGTTCTGGAGTAAGAGGTCCTGAGCTCTTGCGCAGTGGTTGATGTTCCCCTGAAGAAAACGAAGAGAGGGCGGGGCCATCACGTGCACTCCATTTGACCCTCCTCCTTATCCCTGGCCTTTGGTGTGGCCGACGGGCGGACAGGTTGTGAGGCGTCCTTGGCACGCTCCGCAGTAGTCTTCCCTTTCTTTTTAGCCTTATTGTTGGCAGTAGGCGTAACGCACGCCTTACTACCAACTCGATGCTCCGCCGGCCTGCTATCCGCTGCACATAATGTGCAATACGGCTTTGCTGTGCACTGGCCGGACTTGTGGCCAGGTTGGCTGCAGCGGTAGCACGATTCGCTTCGGTCCACCTCCGAGGTGCATTTCTCCCTGACATGTCCCACCTGTAGACACCGGAAGCACCTCAAAGCCCTGGGTTGCAGGACCTTGACTTGCGCCGAAACCCAGCCTATGAGCAGACGACGACCCGCTCCGTGCTTTTTAGCTACCGCCACTGGACAATTGACCCAAACAGTCCCCAAACCGTTCGGGCCACGACGAATGCCTCCCGCTTTAATTTGCTCCGCAAGGCATTCAGCGGAACGAGCGACAGCCGCCACAACCTCCTCGGCAGTGACTGAGTCGTCCAAACCTGAAATGCGTACTGGTACGCGTTTCATTGGTCGGGTCACTTTGAGGTCTTCTGCCGTGAGGACCCGCTTGAGTTTCTCAGCAAGAGCATCTGCCTTGTCACCGCTGGTAGCCCCAGGCACTTCCAGCATACGTGCACCATTGGCTGCAGTCCTAATACGCAAGTCCTTAATTCCAAGACCGTGCAGGTCGATCTTGGATTTGGCCTCCGATAGCACGGACGCGTATGTGACTCCTCTCTTCTCCGCCTCCGGCTGCAGTTTGATAGCTACAGCCGTAGATCGAAAGGCGCGGAGTTTAGGCCCTTTTGACGCCTCCATCTTTTTGTGCCGTAGCTTTTTGGGTTTTCGTGGTGCCTTTGGTTCCTTTTTCCCTTTTTTCACCACGGTCACCCATTCTCCATCTTCGGGTGCTGGTTTCGATTGAGCAGCAGAAACAGCAGGAGCGGGCGCTGCCTGTGAGGCTACACTATCCTCCGCAGTCCTTGACCCCTTTTTCCTCTTTGGAGGTTTCGGGACCTTTTGTGGTACCGTCGGATTAGCGGGCACCATTTTTGGTTTTGAGTCCTGCACTCTTCTATCAGCTGCCAGAGGAGGCCGCAGTCTTTCAGGAGGAGGCAGTCTCTCTGCGAGTGCCTCCAGCCTTGCGTTCACCATGCTCCCTACCTGGAGCATTATCGAACGCGTCAACTCTTCGACATCTAAAGACTGCTTCGACGCCTGGGCTGAGGGGAGTTCCACATTGGCCGCATCGTTGTCGACCATTGTGGAAACGACTCTCTTTTGTTCTCTGGCTTTTGCCAGATCGAACCTCAGTTCGGCCACCTCTTTGCGGAGGGCTGCTACTTCAGCCTCTAGGCGATCATTGGCCGCCTGTAACCTTACGGTCTCATCCGAGGTGGATCGGTAAAGCATTGCTTCGGCCGCCTCCTCTATTGTGGCCGCTGCGGTCTTAAGGGCTTTAACAGATGTCCCTTTTAGCCTCTTTGATATGGCGGCGATCTTCTTAACTGCCGCTACTCCTTCTAATATTTGCGTGTTAAGAGCGTTAGCAGTATCGTCAATTGCCCTCATTGGCAACGCAATCGACGATTCGGATAGCCGAGTGAACCTGTCGGATCTTAGTGACCGGCCTGTTTCGGCTATTTCTGCTTCCGCCTGAAGCTCCAGCTCAGCCTGCATGGCATCAGCGAGCTCCCTTTTGGCTTTCGCCAATCCCACATAGTGGCCTGTTGTTGGAGGACGGCCTCTTCCTCGCTTAGCAGTTTTAATTTTCGGTGCTGCTACCACCTCGTCCCCTGATGACGTTTCCGACCCTCGATGATCCGGGCGGAGACGTTTACGGAAGAATTTGGATTTGTTCTCCCGCTGGTCATCATTTGTCCTACTAGATACGGAGTCAGTCTCCATCTCCGTAACCACTTCCTGTTCAGCACAGTTTTTATTCGGACGCTGTGCAGTGTCCCGATGTATGTCGCATGCCGCGACCTCACTACTTCCAGCACCCATTTGAGTGCTGGAAGTAGTAAAACTCCCCGCGGCATTCACCCTATCTTCTTCTTCAAAATGTTTTTTAGATTTTTCCATTTTGATCCCACGAGTATGGGAGAAATAAAAGTCAATCTGGGCAGAGCTCCCTATACCCAGACAACCCAATTTAACCCTAGGAGGTCGGGAGGTATCCTAGGGTTGGCCGCTAGTGACTGATGAGCTCCCCAGCCGCTCTTGCGAGCACCCCGACGCCACGTACCTCAGCGCCGAGGGTTGAGGATTTTTTATAGAGGTTGTCTCCTCGCGGTCCGGCCGGTTAAGGCAAGACCCTCGTTCCCAAGACATGACTGGGTTTACGATATGCTTCACATACCGAGCAACACTCTAAAAGTAGAGTGGTCGGTATGCCCCGCCCGATGACTGAACTTTTCAGTGCACGGGTGACTCCGCGCCAGATTATTCGCCGATGAACAGCAAGATTTCACTAGGAAAAGTTACTGATCATCGCCCAGGGTGCACCGGTCCTTGCCACTGCCTTTCTACCGGATTTCAGAAATCAAATAAAACGGCAGCAGAAGAACACACGAGGAGGTTATCTGGCATCGCACCCCAACCTAACCTAACCTAACCTAACCTTTTTTTTTTTTTTTTTTGTTGACGCGGTGGAATGCTTTACGCACCGTCTCCCTCTTTGGGGTTAAAGGGAGGTGTGTAGGACTCCCCCATCCGTAACCGGACAGGGTATACCCACTAAACCACCGCGGTGTTCCTTCCTGCACCATTCAGGTGGAACCCAAGGAACTCTTTCGAAATCTACTTGTAGTCCCACCGGTGCCCGTCCGCTTGCGCAGACTCACCCAGAAATCACGGTGAGGCGTTTGGTCACCATATTCTTCGATCTTTAGACGGCGTGCAGGAACACTTGCACTCCGCTTCCTCCATGAGGGCCTGTATATTTAGGTGACGATGCTCCCCAACATACGTCACCCAATGGCCCTTATCAAGGCGGCATTAGGTGGGCATATGCCCGCCTTCGCCGACTCGTCCTCCTGCGGCGGATAAGAGCGGAGAGGGGGTCATCCTCTCTCGTCCGCTCCGCCGCCTCCTTTTCCGACATCACATGTTCGCAGAAAGAGACGACACCTTCCCATGCCCTCTCACTGCCGACCATGGCCTTGACTACAGCCTGTAGAGAGAGGTCACTTCCAACCAGCGCGACGAGAGACCCTCGCTCCTGTGCCCACGCTGGGCACGCCTCCAATGTATGCTGTGCCGTATCCTCACTGCAATCGCAGTGGTGGCACACCGCCAGCGGTTCTCTTCCGGCTATGTGGCACAAATATCTGCCGAAGCTGCCGTGCCCCGACAGAATTTGCACCAACCGGTAGGTCAGCGAGCCATGACGTCTATCCACCCACTCCTTGAGAACAGGAAGCACAGCTTCGATGGTCCGATGACCCGCACTCGGCTCCTGCAGCCGTTGCCGCCATACTTGTACCAGTTTGCATTGGGCAAGCTGCCTTCGTCTCCGCAGTTCTTTAAGCGTTAGGCCTTCACCCCGCTTACGAGCCTCTGACATTGCACGGTACATCTCCGACAGAACTTCAGCGTCGAGATCCCAGGGCGGTGTACCCGCCAGAACACAAGCGGCCTCATGGGACACCGTGCGGTATGCTCGAATCGCTCTGATCGCCATGACTCGCTGCGGCCTATACAGCTGAGTAATATTAGGACGAGACAGCGCTTCGACCCACACCGGTGCACCATAAAGGGCCATGGAGCGCACCACGCCGGTATAGAGACGACGGCAAGTTACGCTTGGACCTCCCACGTTGGGCAGGAGCCTTCCAAGAGCAGACGCGGTCCCAATGAGCTTAGGAGCCAAGCGCCGAAAATGCTCCCGGAAATTCCATCGACTGTCGAGGTAAAGTCCTAAATATTTCATATGTGGCTTCACCTCGACTACCGTACCACCAATTTCAAGGCTGGCACCTGTAGGCGGCCCGCGCCGGGGCCCATGAAAGCAGAGAGCCTCAGTCTTACTGAGGGCCACCTTTAGGCCCAGTCTTTCGATCCGCCCAACGACCTGACTTACACCCGCCACAGCGAGTTGTGCCGCCTCCTCAAAAGTTTCACCTTGGGCCGTCACCAGTGTGTCGTCCGCGTAACACACCAGGTTCAAAGCCGAGGACAGAGCGCCTCGCAGGACCCAGTCATAGCCGATGTTCCACAGAAGGGGTCCTAAGGCCGACCCCTGTGGAACACCGCAGCTGACTTTCCGCTGATGGAGATTTCCGTTTCGCCCCAGATACAGGATATACCGATCATGCAGGTAGGCCCTGACCACTTTCCGCAAATATGGAGGCACGCGATGATATCGAAGTGCCTCTTCTATGCAGGCAAAAGGCAGTGTATTGAAAGCGTTTGCAATGTCTAGTGACACTGCCAGCAATACACCGCCTGACGCAACCGTCATATCCGAGAGTGCTTTGACGCATTGGATTGCGTCAATCGTAGATCGTCGCTCTCGGAACCCAAACTGACATTCGGATAATTCGGGGCCCTCATTGTATAGGTGGCGGACGATACGGGACGCCAAGATACGCTCAAAGAGCTTACCCGCGTCGTCCAGCAACACAATGGGGCGATAGGCGGACGGAGATTCCGCAGGACGCCCTTCTTTCTTAAGGAGAACTAATCGACCCTCACGCCAGCAGTCTGGGAATTTACCGGACGCTAGACAGGCATCAAGGACCCCGGTGAATAAGGGCCCCATCTCCTCCAACGCTAGAGCCAGAACACGGCCTGGAACCCCGTCTGGGCCTGGAGCAGTGCGTTTGGCCCGGAGCTTCTGTAATGCCACCTGTATCTCCGCTGGCGTCACCGACTGTGAAACTACTTCGTCCTCGGTGTAAACCTTCTCGCCCGAATTTCTCACCTGCCGATTCCTCGGCTTCTTTTCAAACGAGGCCACTGCGCTTGACGGAAGGTGACGCTTCCGACGTAGGGAGCCCACAGAAGTCGCTGAAGTGTAGGACATCTGTGAGGCGTCCGATTCGGAGTCGCTCCCCAGAAGAGCGCTACTCCTGGTGACAGGCCGAACAAAGTCGGCTCGCTGTCGCCGTTCCTTCTCAGGTGTGCCTGCAGGACACACCTCGTGTACGCCACATGCCGCGGCCTCACTACTTCCAGCACCCGCTTGGGTGCTGGAAGTAGTAAAACTACCCGCAGCATTCACCCTATCTACGTCAATTTTGTTGGGGGTTTTTGTCATTTCCATACTGTTCCCACGAGTATGGGAGAAATAAAAGTCAATCTGGGCAGAGCTCCCCATACCCAGACAACCCAATTTACCCCTAGGAGGTCGGGAGGTATCCTAGGGTTGGCCGCTAATGACTGATGAGCTCCCCAGCCGCTCTTGCGAGCACCCCGACGCCACGTGCCTCAGCGCCGAGGATTGAGGATTTTTTATAGAGGTTGTCTCCTCGCGGTCCGGCCGGTTAAGGCAAGACCCTCGTTCCCAAGACATGACTGGGTTTACGATATACTTCACATACCGAGCAGCACTCTAAAAGTAGAGTGGTCGGTATGCCCCGCCCGATGACCGAACTTTTCAGTGCACGGGTGACTCCGCGCCAGATTATTCGCCGATGATCAGCAAGATCTCATTATAAAAAGTTACTGACCATCGCCCAGGGTGCACCGGTCCTTGCCACTGCCTTTCTACCGGATTTGAGAAATCAAATAAAACGGCAGCAGAAGAACACACGAGGAGGTTATCTGGCATCGCACCCCAACCTAACCTAACCTAACCTAACCTAACCTAACCTAACCTTTTTTTTTTTTTTTTTTTTTTTTTAAGGGGTGGAAATCCATCATGGACTTCCTCCGCCTGGGGGAAGGCGGAGGGGCATGCCGGACTCTTACCGGCTAAAACCACCCCTGTGTCTCCTCGCACGTGCGCGCGGGGCCGCGGGAATCCAAATTCTTCCGTAGCCCCACACTAGTGCTGGCCCGATCTGTCCGGGCCTCGTCTTCTGCACGGGGTAGTGAGGCGTTTAACTACTCCGTGCGTCACCTCAGAAGCGCGCACCGACACCCGTGCGCGCCTCCGCCTCGGGTCCATCGAATAAGGGCGGGGACTTCCCCAAGTCGCTCGCCCATGGACCCATTCATGGGGGCCGAAAAAGAGCATTGTCCGCCCTTCTCCTGTGCCCGGTGCGCCTTCTGCGGCCGGGGAAGGGAGTCGAGATCTCCCTCTCCCGTTCCGCAGTTTCCTTTTGCGACATCACATTCTCGCAGAAGGACACCACCGCGTCCCACGACTCTGCGCTACCGACCATCTTCCGCACTACGGCCGGCAGCGACAAATCGTCTCCTACTTCATTTGTGAGGACACGGCGCTGGTCCTCCCAAGCTACACACTCGGCGAGCGTGTGTTGCGCCGTATCCTCCCCGCAATGGACGCAATGGTGGCACCGAG
Organism: Luffia ferchaultella; assembly: GCA_949709985.1. Taxonomy (NCBI): domain Eukaryota; kingdom Metazoa; phylum Arthropoda; class Insecta; order Lepidoptera; family Psychidae; genus Luffia; species Luffia ferchaultella. The sequence continues at coordinate 62,053 of OX453248.1, forward strand.
CGTCCGGCTCCCTGTCTATGCGGCACAGGTACTTACCGAAGCAGCCGTGCCCCGACAGCATCTGCGTCACCCTAAACGACAGGGAGCCGTGCCTTCTCTCGAGCCAGTCGTCGAGTACTGGCCGGATCGCCTCGACGGTAGCGAGGCCGGCGGTAGGGCGCAGAAGCCTTTGCCGCCATTCCGCCACTAAGACCTGACGGAGCTCCTCTCGGCGCAGCGCAATCTGCCGCTGCACCGGCCTCGAGCCCCGTGCCCACTCTTCCTCGCGCCATCGATATAGTGACGCGAGTACTTTCGCCTCTAGGTCCCAGGGCGGGGATCCGGCCAGAACGCAAGCCGCCTCGTAGGAAATCGTGCGATACCCGCGGACGACTCTGACGGCCATCGCCCTCTGCGGTTTGCGCAGAATGGCGAGAGTGCTGGCCGTCATGTCCATCGCCCACACAGGGGCCCCATACAGGGCCATGGACCGCACAATTCCCATGTACAGCCGCCTACAGGCAGCGCTCGGGCCCCCCAAGTTGGGAAGCAACGTTGAAAGCGCGCCTGCTGCCCCCATCAGCTTAGGCGCTAGTCGCCGGAAGTGGGGCCCGAATTCCCATCGGCTGTCGAGCACCAATCCCAGATACTTCATGGTAGACTCGATAGCTATCCGGGCCCCGCTGACCACGATGTGTGATCCCGGCGCCGGCGCACGTCGGGGGGCATGAAACACCACGGCCTCTGATTTGTTTAGGGCCACTTCCAGGCCCAGGTGCCGGATGCGGTTCACCACCTGTGACACCGCAGCCGTGGCTATCAGCGTTGCTTCCCTGTGCGAGTTCCCCCGGGCAGTGACGAGCGTGTCGTCTGCATAGCACGTCAAGTCAGCGCCCAACGGGAGCTCGCCTCTCAGCACCCAGTCGTAGCCGATGTTCCACAGGAGTGGTCCCAAAACCGATCCCTGTGGAACACCGCATGACATGAGGTGACGACCGGCACCGTCACGTCCCCGATAGGTGACGCATCTACCCTCCAGATAAGCCTCTACTGTACGGCGGAGGTAGGGAGGCACGCGATGGTATTTAAGAGCCTCCCGAATACAAGTCCAGGGTAGGGTGTTGAATGCGTTGGAGATATCTAAAGACACCGCCAGCACCACCCCACCCCGGGACACCGTCTCCTCCGCTAGGGCCCTCACGCGCATGATGGCGCCTATGGTGGAACGCCCCCGACGAAAACCAAATTGGTTGTCGTCCAGGTCCGGTCCCTCCCTGCACAAGTGGCTGACGAGGCGATCTGCGATAATGCGCTCAAAAAGTTTGCCTGCCTCGTCAAGCAGCACTATGGGCCGATACGCGGACGGCGAGTCCGCGGGGCGCCCCTCCTTCCTGAGTAGGACCAGCTTCCCCTCCTTCCATACACCGGGAAACTGACCCTTCTGGAGACATGCCGTGAAGAGCCCCCTCAGCTGGGGCTCTAGCTCCTTCAGAGCCAGGACGAGAGCTCGACCAGGAACTCCGTCGGGTCCAGGCGCTGTATTCTTAGCCCGGAGTCGCGACACGGCCGCTCTCGTCTCTGCTTGCGTCACCTCGGGGACATCGGTGCTCTCCTCTTCTTCGGAGTCTGTGGCTGAGGGCGAAACCATCGCCGGGGCAACGTGTCCCGCTCGCTCAGGGAAAAGGGCTGATATCACCGCCTCTAGCAACTGAGGTTGCATACTTTGCGTCAGTGGTGGCGCCCAGGGACGCAACTTGCCCCGTACCCAACGGTAGGGGCGCCCCCACGGATCACGATCTAGGGAGCCCAGCAGCTCCTCCCTGGCACGCGACTTAGAGTCGCCGATGGCCAGCCACAGAGTCTTCTTGGACGCGCGGTACTCCTCATACAGCGCGTCTTCCTCGACGGAATCCCGTCGACGTCGTCTCCGGTATCGCGTGTACTGTCGGCGAGCCGCAACGCACTCAACGCGCAGTCGCGCAATCTCGTCGGTCCACCAGTACACCTGGCGCCTTGCGGACTGTTGGCGGACCCTGGGCATGGACGCGTCGCAAATCTGCGTCATGGCCCGGCGAAACCACAGCGCCACCGCTTCGACGTCGACGGGGCCGTCCGTCGTCGACTCCCAAATCCAGGACTGGACTAAGGCAGCTTCCTCGAGTAGTTCCTTGTCGATGCGCTTAAGCGCCCAACGCGGGCCGTCGTTGATCGGGGTTGTTGGATGGCGACCACTCGCAGTCTGGGCAGAGACGTCGAAACGGATATACCGATGGTCTGACAGCGTCTCCACCTCCACAGCGACACGCCAGTCATGGACTCGGCTGGCGACAGAGGGGCTAGCGAACGAGACGTCCACTATTGACCCGCCCTGCTGCCGCACGCACGTGTATTCCGAACCCCGATTCAGGACGACCAGACCAGTCGTCACCGCCCACTCTTCTAGAACCTCGCCCCGAGGGTCAGTGACCGGAGATCCCCACGCCGATGACTTAGCGTTGAGATCCCCGAGCACCAGAACAGGACGAGGGTGATAGCGGCCTACGACGGCGCCCAACTCGACAAGGAAATCCTCAAAGTCGGCTAGACTCTGGTTAGGGGAAAAATACGCCCCCACAGTGGTGATGCCGCCCGAGACCGCAGCAACCCAGCCGCGGCCCCGAGACGGGTCGGTCAGAGTCTCGCCAATAATGGCCACCAAACCGTCAGCGCACCCAAGCCAGTTGTCACGGGCGGGGATGAAGTACGGTTCGGCGACCACAGCCACGTGGATCGACCACTCTGCCATGCTCTGGAGTAAAAGATCCTGAGCTCTGGCACAGTGATTGATGTTGCCCTGGAGGAAATGGAGGAATTGTGCCATTATTGACATTCCATTCCCTCGGCAACGGTCCTGGGCCTGGAGTCGGCCGTGGAGCTATTAGCCTGCGGGGGCGGCGAGGTTTCCCCGGCAGGTTTAGAGCTCCTCTTCTTCTTCTTCTTCTTGGCCTTGTTGGCAGGCACGCCACAGGCCCCTCCGCCCACTTTGTGTCCCGCTGGCTTCCCTGCAGCCGAACATAAGCTGCAGTTGAGCTCCGCAGAACACTGGGCCGCCTTGTGGCCGGGCTGACCACAGCGATAACAAAGATCACTACGGTCAACTTCAGCGGTGCACTTTGCCCGGACGTGCCCTTTCTCCAGGCATCGGAAGCACCGCAAAGCCCGAGGCTGCAGGAGTTTCACCCTCGCTGCAACCCAGCCAACCAGCAATCTGCTGGTTAAGGCGATCTTCTTCGCCGACGCTACAGGGCATCGAACCCAGACAACACCGAGTCCGGTGGCGTCGGCGCGTATATCGCCGGCCCGCACCTGGTCCGGCGAACACTCTCCGCTTCGGGCAATGGCCGCCGCCACCTCCTCAGAAGTCACGGAGTCGTCCAGACCAGCGATCCTCACCTCTGCGGTTTTCATTGGCCTGGCGACCCGGACGTCCTCAGGGTTTAGGACCTCCCTCATCTTGGCGGCCAGAGCGTCCGCCTTTTCGGCACTGCCGCTCGCAGCACCAGCCACCTCGAACAGCCGCGCACCCGTGACAGCCTGCCTGAGGGTGACGGACTGAAGACCAAGATCTGATAATTTTATCTTGGCCTTGGCCTCGGCAATGACCGACTGGTACGTTACGCCGCGCTCTGCAGCTCCGGGCTGTAGCGTGAGCGTCACAGCCTCGGTACGCGGAGCACGTATCGCCGGTCTTTTGCGACCGCCTTTGGCAGTCCGCCGCGCAGGCTGCGCAACCGCCTTTGCAGTTCGGCCGGGGGCGCGCGCTGTTGCCGAGGCCACCTTGGCGGCTTTGCGGGCCTTTTTGCGGCCCACGACTGTCGCCCATGTCTCACCTTTAGCCCCGGCAGGCGAGGGCTTATCGCTCGATGAAGCTCCCTCCACAGGCTTTTTAACCCCATCCGCAGGCTTCCCCTTCCGAGGCGCAGGTCTCGGCGGCTCCTCCGCCCTCCGCCGTGTGTCGGCCGCTAGGGGCGGACGGAGGTTTTCCGGAGGGAGGCGCCGAGAAATCGCCTCTATCCGAGCATTGACCATGCTCCCGCACTGGAGCATGCAGAGCCGGACAATGCGCTCGACCTCGTCATCGGTATGAGTGCTTGCCGGTCTCGGTGCGGGAGCCGGGGCCACTACCGATGTGGCATCAGTAGACGTGCGTCGCTGCTGCTGCTCGCTCAGCGCAGCGACTTGTCGCCGGAGGTCCTCCAAATCATTTCTGAGACGGTTGTTTTCCACCTGCAACTTCGCGACCTCGTCGGAGGCCGTCCTGTTGAGGAGGACGCCAACCGCCTCTTTAATGTCCGCAGCAGCTTCCTTCAGGCCGCGGGTGAACGTGCCCTTTAGGCTACCGGATTTGGAAGCAACCTTTAAGACTAAGTCCACCCCGTCCAAGGCAAGCTGACTCAGGGCCACCGCCGATAGTTCTCCCCCTTCCGTCGCTAGAGCAGCGCGTCGCTCGCGTGCGCGTCGGGCCATTTCCGACACTTCATCGGCCGCGACGGCCTTGCGCTGCTCTCTTCTGGTGGCGTTGAGCTCCGCCTTTGAGCTCCCTAGCGAGGCACAACTCTCGCCACCAGGGTCCTCGGTAGTGACACTCATGTCACTCTCTGCTTCGTTGGCCGCCGGAGTATTAGAGCGCACGAACCTACCCTGTGCGTCCCTCCGCGGACGTGAAGCACTCACTCCTCTCGAAGCCTGCCGACCTCTTCTCGCGGTCGGACACTTCGGGGCCAGCAGGCCTTCCTCATCTGAGGACCGATCCGCCGACCCAACCCTCACAAGAGCAGGGTCGTGTGGACGTTTCCGAACGGATGTTGGTCCACGCGACCCTCTGTCAATATCCTTTGGATGACGGCCTCCATCAGCAACAGGAGTATGGTCACCCACCCCCGCCCGTCCGTCGGTAACAAATCGCTCCATCCTATCAATTCCGTATGCGTTATCAATGTCCGTGTCCTCGCCAAGGTCGTTGGATTTTAATCTTTCTGGTACACGTTTGCCCCCCCCAGAGTACGTAGGGCTGCCCGAACCGTGCGATGACGGCCCGGGGAGGGATTCCCCCTTTCGGGGACCCTCCTGGGTAGTTTTAATGTCATATGTACCCTGCATGTTTGTTTTAGTTGTAGCGCAGTAGCTGCTGAACAACCCATCAGCCATGCATCCCGTCACGCTGCGCTGCCGCTTGAGATTATGGGAGATTTTTATAGAGGTTCTCATTCCTCGCGGCCCAACTCGTGGACCCTCGGTCCCCTTGGAACTTCCGCAACGCAACGTGCATTACGGAAGTTTCAAAGGGATTACGATTTGATACGGTGGCACCATACGATACCAAAAAGCACCCAAGTGCCTGCTCCGTGGCAAGAGATTGCCGCAGAGCCCGTACTTGCTCCTCCACTATGCCCTCTATTGGTCAGAGGGTCACGCAGAGAAACGCGGGAGTCAGAAGACTTCCCCACCTCCTCGTGCTGCTCTTAGTCTGGCTCCTCCCTCCAAGCCTGTCAAGTATGGTTGGACCTACCAAGCATAGCCTTGAAGATTAATGGAGCGCGCGAGCCCCCCCACCACGACAAGGTGGCAGCACTACGGGGGGGAACCTAACCTAACCTAACCTAACCTAACCTAACCTAACCTAACCTAACCTAACCTAACCTAACCTAACCTAACCTAACCTAACCTAACCTAACCTAACCTAACCTAACCTAACCTAACCTAACCTAACCTAACCTAACCTAACCTAACCTAACCTAACCTAACCTAACCATGATTAGAAACCGGTTGAGTTCACTTCAAAGAGGCTTTGCACAAAAAATCTGCAGAGCATACCGTACGGTCTCACTCACAGCTGCGTTAGCGCTTTCGGGTCTGCTCCCCTTGGACCTGAGGGCGCAGGAGTCGGCCGCTCTATACAAAGCAAAAAGAAACATCTCGCAGGACTACCTGCCGCCGGGGAGAGAGCTGGAAAAAAGGGTGAGCTACCTAGATCAACCTCACCCTTCGAGGCTTATCAGCATCGAATACGGGCTCCTCGACGACGTAGACCCAGCCACCTTCGATCTTGCTGTCATCGGTCCAAAAATTTACACCGATGGCAGCAGGATCGAGGGAAAGGTAGGGGCTGCGCTCACTTGGTGGCAGGATGGTGAGGAAGTCAAAAACCTCACCTTTAGTCTGGACCCCTCTTGCTCTGTCTTCCAATCCGAACTCTATGCGCTCTCCAGGGCGGTCTCACTGGCGCAAGCGAGTGGAGAAGCCCTGGTTAACATCCTGAGCGATTCGAGGTCGTCTCTGGACTTGCTCAAAGATCCTAAAACGAGCCATCCGCTGGCAAAGAGGATCAGGGAAGTCCTGGGGGAAGTCAGGGCGGAGGGAAGAGATGTTAGGCTCTTCTGGCTGAGAGCACACGTAGGGACACAGGGAAACGAGAGGGCCGACGAACTGGCGAAGAAAGCGGCTCTGGGGGCATGCACTGCCGTAGACTACGACAAAATTCCCCTTAGTCACGTCAAGAAATGCATACGCGAAGAGTCTGTCCTGAAATGGCAGGATAGATATGAAACTTCGCGAACGGGCACAGTCACGAAAAAGATCTTGCCACGCGTGGACCAAGCGTTCCGCGTGGTGAGAGCGACCAGACTGACGCCTGTGCAAATGCAGGTCTTGACGGGACATGGTGGAATAGCGGAGTACTTGCACAGGTTTAAGTTGAAAGACAGCCCTGGTTGTGAGTGCGACGCTGAGGTCGTGGAATCGGTATGGCATGTCATTCTGGAGTGTCCTCGTTTTCAGGTGGCCCGTCACAGCCTGACGAGCCAACTAAATATAGATCTTACCGAACCCACAATTAGCGCGCTAATGCTGGACTCACAAAAAAGAAGTCTGTTCCTCACCTATGCGGAGAACATCTTCCGAATAGCAGCGAGGAGGAACAGCACATGCACAAGGGGAGATGGCGTGGCCGACATTGAGGCGGCGGGAAACCCGAAGACGACTTCGGCCCGGGAAACTAGCCCACATCGCACCAGCGAACAACAACTGCTGGCGCAAGGAGAAAAGGGGATTCCGGGCCTGAGAATCAGAGGGGTGGCCCTATTCATGGACGATAACGCGGAGCGGCTCGGTGTCGCCTTCAGCTGGTCCATCGCAGGAAAGAGAAGCGTTCCGATCTCTCCCGGTCTGGCTTTACTTCTGAACGGCAGCAATTTCAAGACGAACATGAAGCGCAGGGACTTCGACTCGCTATCCCAAATAGCGATCGGGAGTGAAAAGTGCCGAATAGTCAGGATTCGACATAAGACAATCCTACTATTCGACTGGGCGGAAAAAACAGCTTTCGCCCAGGCATGCTCGATGCTTGCTCGTTTGGGGGTGCCGGATGAGGGCGCTGAGAGAACCCCGCGAATAATCAGCGTGGACGCAATGATCGTCTCCTGGGAGAAGGGGGAAGTCGCGGATCTCATTGGCTGCACAAAAGCATCAGCCTGCCATGAGATTGTGGTGTACGAGGATCGAGGTGCAAACCTTAGCTTCCTTCTCACCACAACGGCGACAACCTGAGTCGACAATTGGGGGCGGCCATTGGAGCCCGCGCTCAGCGGCTCTGAGCGGCTTCAGCTGGAGACGGCAGGGAGAGAGACAACGGAGCGTGAGGAGGCACTGCGAAGGAGCCGGCAAGAGGAAGCTGAATCGTCTGGCAGGATGGGAGCCTTCCTAAAAACGTTCAGGTCGGCTGCGCTAATGATCCCAGAAGCGGCCGCCGACAAAATCAGGAAACTGACTAAAAGACAGGAAACGGCGGTCGCTCATACACCAACAATCAAAGTTTCTGCAGCCAAGCCCACGAGAGCAGACATGGGACAGGTGAGCCCACCGGTGTCGATACCGGTACGTGAGCCAATGGACCACATGATCAACGCGTTCCTCGAGTTCAAAGCCTTAACAGCAGCCACAAAAGTCGTGAACCTCAAAACGTGTAAAGACATCCTACTCGCGTTTAGGAGGGGAAACGAAAGCTTGCTGGGGGTAAGGCTCGAGGAGGCGGACGCCACCGTATACAATAATGAAACATCGGAGACCCTTTATGGAAAAACGATGACAAAACATATGGTGGCGTACAATTGGACGGGTGGTCTAGTGGCTCTCGACGAGGAAAAATCGCGGCGAACAGGCAAGCCTACATATGAAACCCCCCCCCATGACCCGATAGTGGTCACCGCCCGATGCACGAAGATCGCGTTGGAGAACGGAATCCTGAGAATGGCGGAAGCTTTTCCATGGGCTCCGGGATCCGACGAGTTCTGGAAAATCTGGACGGTGCCCAAAATTGAGTGGGTCAACGGTGTTCCTGGGTGCGGCAAAACCACCTGGATAGTGCAGAACTTCGATGTCGGGAGGGACGTTGTTGTCACCACAACAACAGAAGCAAGGAACGAGCTCAGACAGAAACTAGCCGCGCGAATTGGATCAGCATCTATATCCAAAGTGCGGACTATGGCATCGCTACTTGTAAATGGGTTGAGGGAGTCGGATAAGAGTCAATGCAATCGGCTCTTAATTGACGAAGCCCTCATGAACCATTTCGGCGCCATAGTCTTGGCTGCGCGGCTGTCTGAGGTGTCCGAAATCATGCTCATTGGTGACATAAATCAACTTCCGTACATCGACAGGGAAAACCTATTCAGGATGGAGTATGCCAGTCCCGCACGTGTATTATGTGTAAGCAAGGAATTGGTCTGTACACATAGAAACCCGATGGACGTGGCATACGCGCTGAGTGAGGTGTACAGCGGTATGTACTCGTCCAAAGATCAGGTCCGGTCGCTGGGACTTGAGAGAGTCACGGATGTGAGGATACCCAGCGCCCTTCCCAACACTCTATACCTGACGTTTACGCAGAAAGAGAAAGAATCCCTCACAAAATTGGGATTCGGGAAGGGTGATGGGTCCCGCATTCTGACGATCCACGAGGCGCAGGGCCTGACATACAGTCGGGTGACTATAATACGGACAACCGAAAAACTGCAACTGCACGAAAGCATCCGCCACGCAGTAGTTGCAATTAGTCGGCACACCACAACTTGTACATACTACACGGACGACAGTGATGACGCAGTGGGCAGATTCATCGCTAAGGCACAGGCAGCTCCGGTTAGCAAAATAATAGACCACAATCTAAAAATGGCTATGAGAAGCGGGGACGAAGCGATCGTGGAGCAAACAGAACGCGTATCAAGGGCAAACCAATTGCCCAAAAATAAAGACGCGGCCTCCTGACCGTCACGACCCCAAAACCCATATCCTTACCCCAAAAATTGTAATAGAGTCTAAGATTAGCATAGTCACTGTAAAATAGCATAAGAACTTATATAAAATAAATAAATAAATAAAATTATATAAAATCAGATGCACACAGAAACCGTCGTACACACAACGTCCAAGAGTGCGGTGGCGGACGGGCCGGGTCGCGACATTCCCTTCAAAATGGTTGAGTGGGGCGATGGCTGGCCCTTCCGTCAGACTTGTGAACAGGTGCCGCACAGGGGGACCAGACGGTATTTGTGTGCAAAATAAAATCTGTGTCTGTAAAATTCAATATAATAAGACAGAGGAAAAAAAAAAAAAAATAAATAAATAAAAAAAAAAAAAAACGAAGAGCATGCACTCCATACCCTAAATTCCTAAAAGATAGTTTAAGATAAAATAATACTATCAACAAAAAAAAAAAAAAAAAAAAAAAAAAAAAAAAAAAAAAAAAAAAAAAAAAAAAAAAAAAAAAAAAAAAAAAAAAAAAAAAAAAAAAATATATATATATATATACATATAAGAGATAGGGCAGTAGAGCAAACTCACTTACATACGTAAAGAAAGCGACAAGTAGCGGGCAGATAAGCCATAATAAGTATAGTATAAGAATATTAAAATAAAACAAAGCTCTTTCAAAGGCATGGACTCAGAGTCTATGGCATTAAAGTTATTCTAATAAAAAAAAAAAAAAAAAAAAAAAAAAAAAATGAATTTTTGAATTATTTTTGAATTTATACAAGGAAATTTATTATTGTGCTGAATTTTAGATTTTTACACTTATTTTATACATTTTAATTTTGGATTTTAACTAATGATTTTACTGACTTATTTTATATAGCTTTATTGGCACCTTATTGTTGAATGTTGGATTTTATTGCCTTTGAAGTCTGTTTTTTTTTTTTTGGAATCTGTCGGGTCTTGTATTGTTTTGACTTTACTGCTTGTTATTTATTTATACATTTTATTTTGTGACTGACTCGCGATTTATATTTTTAACCAATTTTAAATTACTTTTAAATCGAATTTTGTTTGATTCGTTGCTGTGCGTGAACCGATTTTCGTCTGCGGTGCCCGGGATCGGCTGCGATGTCGTTAAGATCAGATTCGTCGGGTTCGTCCGCGCGCGCCTTGCCTCCAGGTGAAAAACAGAAAGGAATGGTTGTCGCTGGCCTAAGCTCGGTTAAGCCTAAATCAAAGAATGCAAGGAATGGGCCTGGAAAGGCTGTGCAACCAAAAAGGAAGATTGCTGGTGCCGCCGCTGCAACGGCGCACAAAGCGGGAACATTGGAGGGCCGGAGAGCAGAGACATCTGAGAACATCGCCGAGGGCTTGCCTTCCGCCGCCGCCGCCGTCGCTGCCGTGGGTGCCGCCTCGCCGTCGGGAAGTTTTTCTGATTCTCCGATAGTTCACCCGGCTATCAAAAGGATCGTGGCTGACTCGGGGCGGGGGGGCGTCGTGCGGTGCTGGGGGCGGGGACGGAGGAGGGCGCTTTCACTTCGATTGAGGCGGTGGGTCAGTTTGAAAAGAGATGCTCTTTGGCCTCAGTTATAATGGATACTTCGGCCACCGAGCAGTCAGCTACGCCGCCAAGGTCGCCTCCTGCCGATGACGCATCGGACGCCAGATCCGCGAGCACGAAAAATCCCACCATGGCGCGAGTTGCGTCAACGATTACTACACTCGTCTTCGAGGCGAAGGTAGAGCTGGAAGGTTTAAAGAATATAAGTAAAGATGTTAAGGAAAAAGTGATAAATAAGTTGTATGCGATTTCGGAGCTCTCCCTTCGCCTCGAAGAATCACGTTCAATATATATGCAGGAGTTGGAGCGTGAAAAAGCGCGCCGCGCCAGGGAGGCGGAAAGCGCAGAAAAGCGGCACTCTAGAGCGCTGGAAAAATGTATTGGTCGCTGCACGGACCTGGCTGAAAAGGTGGAGGCGGCCACAAAGGAGGCGAGGAGCGCAAGGAACTTGTTGGCGTATGACGTCCCGGAAAAGCTAGAAAGTTTGAAGACAGCCATAGACAGCAGACCCATTCAGCAGCAGATGACGTATGCGCAGGTGGTTGCAAAGCCGTTGACAAGGATGGCGCCACCTGTGACTGCGTCCGCGCCCAACTTGGCTTCGACGCACACCCTTATAATCTCGTCTGAAGATGCTGGCCACACCGGGGACCAAATCACGGATAGGATCCGCGGGGTGGTTGACGCTAGGGAGATGGGTGTCTGCGTCGACCGTCTGAGGAGGGCGCGTAATCAAAAAGTAGTGTTGAGCTGCTCCTCGAAGAACGACAGAATGAAGATTGAGGAGCGGCTCAAAAATGCTGCAGTTGGGTTAAAGGTGGCAAGGGTGGAGAATAGAAATCCCCTTGTCATAATCCGGGACGTCATTAAGGCGAACACCGACGAGGATATAATAGAGTCGCTCAAGAAACAGAACGGGCATGCATGCGGCGGTCTCGATTGGGGTCAGGTCTCGGCGTCCGTTCGTTATAGGCGACCGGCCCGCAACTCTCTCGAGTGCCATCCGGTTCTCGAGGTGTCGCCCGAGCTGTGGCGTCGCCTCACAGAGGCAGGCTACGTATACGTCGGACTCCAGCGACGTCCGGTGAGGGACCACTCACCGCTCGTACAATGCTCCCGCTGCTTAGGCTACGGCCACTCAAAGCGATTATGCAAAGAGGAGGCCGATAAATGTAGCTTTTGCGGCGGTGAGCACGTGAGTGCGGATTGCCCGCGTAGGGCAGTTGGAGAGCGACCGGCCTGTCCAAACTGTGTGGCTGCGGGCTCGACCGACGTCACTCATACTGCGTTTAGCGATGAGTGCGCCGTTCGGGCCAAGTGGGACGCCATAGCTCGGTCTAGGGTGTCGTATTGTTAGCGGCGGGCGCAATGGGACCAACTACTCGCACACGATTCGTCCACGGCTCGTCCCCGGGGAATATTGACCGGAGCTTGCGGTTCGTACAATCCAACCTCCAGCGAGCGAAACTACCAACATTGGAGTTGCTGTTGGAGGCGGAAAAACAGAAGATTGCAGTGGCTCTAGTCCAGGAGCCATATGTTGGCAGCAGTGGCGAGCTGCGACGATTTTCTGGATGTAGGATCGTCCAAAAGACGGGTCCTCGCCGGAAACCGGTCAAGGCCGCCATCATAATTCTGGACAGTGGCGTTAAGGTGATCGAAGATCCATCTTTGGTCACCGAAAACGTCGCAGTCGCTGTAATTGAAGATGGGAACTGCAGGCTCGGAGTAGTGTCAATTTATTTCAAAGGGGACGAGCCAATAGATCCATACTTGGTGTGGATAAGGCATGTCTGCTCAAAGCTCGGAACCGATAGGATCATCTTGGGGGGTGATGCGAACGCGTGGAGCTTGTGGTGGGGCAGTGTTCGTGATGACGCCCGCGGTGTGGCGCTCTGCGACCTCTTCGATGAGATGGGGCTGAACATTCTCAACGAAGGATCTGTTCCTACGTTTGAGGTGTGTAGGGGGGATCGCCTCTTCGAGAGCATAGTCGACGTGACCGCGTGCAGCTCAACTCTACTGGATAGAGTTGAAGACTGGAAAGTGAAGCGAGAATTCACATCCTCGGACCACAACGCGGTCACGTTCTCTGTGCGGATCGAGGGGCGATCCGTCCCTCTGCCCCGTACCGGCACGCGAGTCTATAACACGAGCAAGGCGCGGTGGTCAGAGTTCGTAGATGCTTTTGATAAAGCCAAAGAAGAGCGAGCTCTGACAGCCGAATTTATACGCTCGATAGACTCGCGTGACGGACTCGAGGGGGTTGCGGAGTCCTATACCGAATGCGTCCGACAAGCTTGCGACGCTGCCATTCCGCGATTAGGCTCGGAGCGTCGCTTCAAACTCCCCTGGTGGAGTCCCGAGCTAGAGAGGTTGAAGAGGGATGCGACAACCAAGAGGAGACGCATCCGTTGTGCAGCTCCTAGCAGGCGTGCCTTCGTCGTGGACGAATATGTGAGAGCCAGAGAGGTATACCAACGGGCAGCAGCGGAGGCGCAGACCGCGAGTTGGAAGCAGTTTTGCGGTAAGCAGGACAGGGAGAGCCTGTGGGACGGCGTCTACAGGGTCATCAGGGGAACGGCAAAAGGTCAGGAAGATGCATTACTACAGGACCATACGGGAAAAATTTGCAGTCCCGCAGGGTCAGCAAAACTCCTGGCTAATGTCTTTTTCCCTGATGATCGTGTGGACACTGACACTTCATATCATGGGGAAGTCAGAAGGCGGACAGATGGGAGCGGTTGCTCCTCCATGGACTTTGGTTTGTTGTCTGCGGATGATCCGCCCTTTACGGGGGCTGAAATGCAACAAGCTTTGGAGGACTTTAACCCCAAAAAAGCCCCCGAAGAGGACGGATTCACTGCCGATATCTGCCGTGTCGCCGTCTTCCGGGACCCTGGTGTCTTCTTGACCCTGGCAAACAAATGCCTGGAGTTAGGATGTTTTCCGGGGCCCTGGAAGTCGGCGATTATAAAGGTGATACCGAAGCTCGGGAGGGATGACCGCGCCCATCCAAAGTCTTACCGTCCCATAGGCCTTCTCTCGGTTCTGGGCAAGGCTGTGGAAAAGATGATGGTCAGGCGTCTCCAATGGCACATGTTGCCTAAGCTGCAAGCGACGCAGTATGGCTTCACGCCACAGCGCAGCACGGAGGATTCCCTCTATGATCTGATGACCTACATCAGGACGGAGTTAGGTCTCAAAAATATCGTCCTGATGGTTTCACTGGATATAGAGGGGGCCTTCGATAACGCGTGGTGGCCAGCTCTGAAGGACCAGCTGCTCGCTTTCAGATGCCCGAGAAACCTCTTTGGCATGGTAGGCGACTATCTGCGGGACCGTCGGGTGCAAGTAAGGTACGCAGGGGAGGAGTTCGGGAAAGGAACTTCGAAGGGTTGTATACAGGGTTCAATCGCCGGTCCAACCTTTTGGAATCTGATCCTGGACTCCTTACTTCGGGAACTCGGGGGGCTCGGCGTCTATGCTCAGGCGTTCGCGGACGATGTGGTCCTCATGTTCTCCGGGCAGTCGGCTCAGACCCTGGAGGACAAGGCCAACAGAGCCTTGTCGTCTGTGTACGAGTGGGGGGTCAAAAATAAGCTTCGGTTTGCGCCATCGAAAACGAATGCCATGGTGCTAACCAGAAAGCTGAAATTTGACACCCCATCCTTACACATGAACGGCGAGGCCATTGAAATGGCGGATGAGATTCGCCTCCTGGGTCTCACCATTGACAAAAAGCTGACATTCGTTCCCCACGTGAAGAAGGCGTGCGCAAAGGCAACTAATATTTATAAACAGCTTGCTCGCGCGGCCAAGGTCACGTGGGGATTGAATCCGGAGGTCGTGAGGACCATATATGTGGCCGTGATAGAGCCTATGGTACTGTACGCGGCGTGCGCTTGGGCTCCGGCGGCCAAAAAGCTCGGAATTCGCCGAATGCTCGACACTCTACAGCGGAGCGTCGCGCAGAAGGCGTGCCGGGCTTACCGGACCGTCTCCCTAAGTTCCTCGCTGATACTCACGGGGTTGTTGCCGCTGGATCTCAGAGTCCGGGAAGTGGCACGCCTTTATGAGGTGAAGCGAGGAAAAAGTCTGGGGGACGAGGTAGCCGACCGGCAGCTCGAGAAACCGGTTTGTTACAGCGAGGCGCCGCACCCGGCACACCGACCCAGCATCGGGTACGAGAGTGTCGAGGACTTGGACCCCGCTACTTTGGACCGTCTCGCCATCGTCGGGCCGCACATTTATACAGATGGCAGCCGCATCGACGGTAAAGTTGGCGCGGCTATGACGGTGTGGCGGGACGGTGCGGAGTCTGAGTTCTCGACCTTTCGACTCGATGACTTCTGCTCCGTTTTTCAGGCTGAGATGTACGCGTTGCGCAGGGCTGTACAGTGGGTGGTACGAAGTGGCGAGCCGCTGGTCAACATCTTCAGTGACTCTAAGTCTTCTCTGGAGGTGTTGACTAGCGCTTCGACCTTCCACCCGCTGGCCTTCGCTGCGCGGCGTGACATCTCGCGCTTGGTGGCAGAAGACAGGGTGGTGCGTCTCTTTTGGGTGCGGGCGCACGCTGGAACGGCCGGAAACGAGCGTGCGGACCAGCTCGCCAGGAAC